>SNQJ01S0018260.1:54788-86973 GCA_010110895.2 Picea sitchensis
AAAAAGATGCGGAGCTCTGTTAGGGTGGTTGGGGCTGGCCAATCCTGAATGAATTGGATCTTTGCTGGATCCACATGCACCCCCCTCTCATCAATAATGTATCCCAGATACTGAACCTGGGTCATGCCAAAAGTGCATTTCTCCAAATTGGCACACAACTTGTGTTGTCGCAGTGTTTGGAGGACCTTTCGGATGTGGTGGAGGTGCTCTTCCCAAGTCTGGCTAAAGATCAGAATGTCATCCAAGTACACCACTACAAATGAGTTGGTGAATGGCCATAGGATGTCTTCCATTAGCCTCATGAAGGTTGCAGGGGCATTCGTCAACTCGAATGGCATGACCAACCATTCAAAAAGGCCCTCCTTGGATTTGAAAGCAGTCTTCCACACATCAGAGGGTTCGATTGGTACCTAGTGATACCCCAAATTCAAGTCAATCTTGCTGAAATATTTCGCCCCCTTGAGTTGGTCCAGAAGGTCATCAATCCATGGGATCAGATACCTATTCTGAACAGTGATCTTGTTCAGTGCCCGATAGTCAATGCAAAGTCTCCAAGTCCCATCCTTCTTCTGCACCAACATGATCAGGCTCCCACAGGGTGATGAACTTGGCCGGATGTGACCTTTCTGCAACATCTCTTGAATCTGCCTCTTGATTTCTTCATTCTCCATAACAGAGCGCCAATAGATGGGTCCATTGGGCAGTGACGCACCAGGGGTCAGATTGATGGGGTGCTTGACCTGGTAGTGTAGAGGCACCCCTGCGGGGGAGGTGAAGATGTCCTCGTACTCCTCCACGACCTTATCCATCTATTGTTTTCGTGGAGAGGGGCCCTGTTTGGAGGTCATGGCCACAATCTTCCTCTTTCCCTGAGGGCGGATCATCATGAAAACAAATTTCCTGGTTTTGGAAATGAGCTTACTGCATTGTTTTGCAGTAACCAAAGAGATGGTGGTAGGTGGTGCTATATCCGGTATCCTATACATCTTATTGCCCAAGGTGATAACAACAACACGAGGTCTGGACTCATACACAACATGTCGCTTCCACAAGTATGGTTGGCCTAATAATACATCAGAAACTTCAAGAGGAGCAATGTCACATAATACCTCATCCGTGAAGGGCTTGATGTTGTAGGGAAGGCGACATTGTTGGCTGGCGCGAAGGTATCGTCCTTGGTGAAACCAACCGATGGTGTATGGCTGTGGGTGTGCTATGGTCGGCAAGCCCAACCGCTTCACGACCTCTACCGAGATGAGGTTCTTCTGGCTCCCGCTGTCGACAATGAACTGCAATGGGGAACCCTTTACCCACATCTTGGAATGGAAGAGACGCTCCACCTCCTCTGGATCTTCTGGTTCCTCCTTCTGGATCTTCATGGTGGCAACGGTGGCGTTGGGATCTGCATCGATAATCTGCTTCCCCCTATCATTCCCCTTGTCGGGTTCTGATTCAGAGTCGGAGCATGCATCCGATTCAGAAGCCTTCAATTCAGCTACCAGCAACTGCTTGGCCCGACACTCGTGTTGTGAGTGGAGCTCTTATGGAACTCACACCACTTCCCTGTGTCCTTTTTTGGCTTCATGGTGTTTTTCTTTGCTTGTGGCTTTGGCGGGTTATCCTGGGCCGCCCTGCCTTGGCTTGGTCCTTTGTTCTACGGTTTGGGGGTACTTTTCCCTTGCTTCTGATTCGCAGACCCAAAGTATCGCTTTTTCTGTTTGAACTTCTGCTAAATCTTGGCAGCATATCGGTACGCCACACCAAGCTAGGAGATGTCGAGGAACTCCATTTCCTCCTGAATGTATCTGTGCAGACAACTGCGGTACTTTAACACCAAATGTTTCTCTAAATATTTGATACCCAACTTTGTGCGTAGGGTATGAAACATATTCGTCATCTCATGCACATCTTGGTCCCCTTGCTACCGCAGCGTAGTCCATTGTATGTATTTGTTCTCATAGCTCCCCACGGGATAATAATGTTCCTTGATGGCGTCTCGGAAAGAATTCCAAGTGGGTGTGGCTGAGAATAGAGAGGGTTCCCCCTCGCCCTGTTGCTCCGAGTAGGTTTCCCACTAGTCCTTGACATGGGGGGTGACTTTGAGGAGTGCGAAAATAATCCTTTCTCGGTCAAAAAATTCATGAACAGAGAAATATCCTTCTAACAGATTCAACCATCTATCTATGGAAACTGCATCTATTTGGCCCTCAAATATGGGAATGTCAAAGTTTACTTGTACCTTAAAAGGAGTGGCGCCTCCAGAGTGGCTGTTGGATGTCAATGCCCCTCTAGTGGGAATCCGTTGAAGAATCTGGGCAAAGTTGTCCATCATCGCGTTCCTTTGTTTCTCGAGGGCCTCCTCGAGTAGAATTTTGATAGGATCTCCTGCTCCCTCATCTTTCTTTTCTTCCCCCATGGGCATTCGTCGGGGTTTGCGAGACTGATCTTACAAAGGTTCAACCAGATCGAGCCCCAACTCCTTATACCTCGACCTCGTTGGGGACATGCAAAGAAAGATCGAGAACGAGCAGACCGCTCTGATACCATTGATCCGGATTTATGTAGGAACACAATGAAATAAATAAATACACATAAACGCATAGATGCAACGGAAATAAGACTTCATGTCATTAATAAAAAATGACTGAAAAATGCTTACAGACAGAATGGAAATAAACTAGCTAGGGCGCTGGTAGCTTATCTTTGAGAAGAGATATGGTAGCTACTGGCCTATGAACTTCCTGTTACAATGAGGCTCGAAGGCCTATATATTATTGAGAAACAATGTAAAACCGTAAACATCCAAAAACCTAACCCTAGGATATGAAACACCAGAATATGGGCCCCATTGGGGTAAATTGGTACATCAATTTCTCGGTGTCGTAAATTTGGCATACTATCTCTGTTTGACGCACATGATACATCATTAGAAAGATCTATCGGGGGACTACACTACTGACAGCGAATATCGAGTCCGAAACAAATTCATATTCGCTGGAGCATTCATGCCCAAAAAACATCGTTTAGGGCCTCAAAACAGCTCCGGAAGTTCAGGACCCGAAGAACTGCTAAAAATAGTAAATTGTGCTACAATTAAGAAAATTGAAAAACCGAAGGAAACAATGGTGTGGGTCCAAGTAGAATAGGCGGGTGGACACCAATATCCACCTGGATCATTCCTCAAGCCAAAATATCAAGGAGATAATATATCAAAAGGAGTGCTCAGGAGCCACATGATTGAAGGTTTTGATAAGATGCTAAGGGTAATCCAAAGACATTTTTCCTGTGAAGGCAGATTCAACATGATTTATCAGTACCACATAAGACTGATGCTGCACTTCACATGCAAATATCTTATGAATCTTCCTTTTTATTTTCTTAGGAGTATTGGAAAAATGGCTGACAAAGTACAGGCTAAGTCCAAGGCAGTTGATACAAGTGTTTTTCATTCAGGGCTGATTAAAATACTTGTGATGGAGGAATTAAAGAAGAAAAGCATTGACTGGGAGCAATTCATTGCCTCTGCACACTTTCAATTGAATGTTTCTCCTACTCCACAATCGAAGGTACAAATCCCTCTTCAGGATGATAGTACTGTACACATAGAGACCAATAAGAAGAGGAAGAGAAAAGACATTGTTAAAAATGATGAAGCAACTAAGGAACATGAAGGAGACGGGGGATCTCATTACTCTACACAAAGGGAGGTTTCACCCAAACCAACTCTAGAGTCAACAGAAACTCCATCAACTAAAGCCATAGGCCCAAAAGGAAGGAGGTTACTTTTCCCTTCACCATCTATTGCAATTAAAGATAAGGTTAGGAGACCTTTTACTAGATCATCAACAAAGAAGGAAAGTATTGAAAAATAAGACATAGTGGAAGCTCCCATCAAGAGAAAAGGTAAAGGTAAAAATTCACCTATTGAGGAGCACATTGAGGTTATAGACATAACCACTCCTCTAGAGAACCCTACCTTTAAAAGGATGAATAAACAACTTAAAGAGGCCATAAATGAAATTGCTAATTTGAAAAGAGAAGGGTTGGTTGAAAGAAAAAAGTTGAATGATCATATGGATATGTATCTTGAAACTATTGATAAGGCTAGGTTTGTAGCAAAAAGGTTTCTGCCTCTCCATAGGCAACTTAAGAATTTATACAGACAAAACAAAGATTTACAAGCTCAGATCAAAAAAATTAAACTAGTGTTGCAACCTTTTAAGGAAGAACTATCCAAGAGGAATTTGGATGTGTTAGCCTAGGTAGCCACAAGGAGGATTTCTAGGTTCAGAAAGTAATGGATGAAATGCCTTAAACAATTTCAGTTTTGGAAAATGCTTGTTTCTTTCATTTTTGAGATTTTGATGAGGTATGATGCATATGATCAAGTTTTTAACTCATACACTAGATAATGAGTTTTTACAGGCATCTCTAGCTCTAAATATGGTTTTTGGATGTTTTGGGGCTCTACTAGATGTATTCAGAAGCTACAGGAAAGTTCACAGTGCCTGGTGTTGCGAACTGGTTTCTACAGTCAAGTGCTGCAAACTGGTTTCTACAGTCAAGCGCTGCGAACTTCGCTACGAATGTTGTTGTGAATTAACTGATACAATTAGCACTACAAAAATATGCTGCGAACTTATGTCTTGGAGATTTTAAGAGGATAAGTGATTTCCTGATGGTTAGAGAAGCATGGGATAACTGCTTGGGGGTTAGTTTAAAGCTGGAGGGACACCTGGAAAGAAGAGGAATGCAGTGAATTGACACTTCATCATGCAATATTAAGGATGTTAGGATAGTTTCCAGCATTAGCCTTATTTGTAGTAGTTTATTATTTTTGATTTGTACAACTGTAATTACTTCAGTTTCTGATGGGATAATTCTATGCTAGAGGATGGAATTTGCATTGTAATGCTATCATTCACTATCTAGGATATAAAATAGGCATTAGAAGTCATTGTAGAGGTTCAAATGGTTTATTTAAGACTCTTTTGGTGATATACAAATGTAACATAGCCAACTCTGCATTTTATGTATCAGACTTGATGGATTTTTGTCTAATAGAAATCAATTTTCCTTCCTTCCATCTTATTTCTCTCTCACTCTAAAATTCACTGTCATTGAATGTTTCAAATGATGTTTTATAGCTGTATTGAAATGGAGGTTTGATTGTGATGTTGTTATAACTGTTCTCAGAGTTTAAAGCTTTGATTTAAGAAGTTCTTGTGTCTAAAGCTTTTCCTTCATTTGTCTACTAGTAATGCTTGATGCTAATAGCAGACTTATTTCATTCTTCTCACTAAAGTATTCCTTCTATCCATATTACTCTTTAAAACCCTGATCCAAGTTAGACAAGACCTCTTTTTAATAATAATATTTTTGTGGTTGGGGTTTTCATGATTGATCGGAATGGCCACAGTTTTGTCAATAGACAGTCTATTGACAAAACTGTGGCCATTCCGATCAATCATGAAGACCTCTTTTGTTGATATATCCTATCTAGGATTTCCTGTGATTTACATTGTTGGATTGAGTTTTAACCATTTGACATTTTATCTTAAAAATTACCTTACAAACCTATTGATGGGTATTGAGCTTCCACTTTAGTAGTCAAAGTGTAACTTTCAATGCTAACAGACCAAACTTTCGGGTGGTCAGTACTCTACTAAACTTGGGTATTAGGCCATGCTCAAGACAAGTGAGGGGAATATTCAATGGTGGTATAAAAAGTTATGAAAAATCAAGGGGCCTCTGAAGGGAATTATTTTTTTTCTGGCTTGTGCTAAAGGAGAGGGTGTTGACATGGGATTAGTTACAACAACGAGGTAAACATGGGCCAAGTATTTTCTACCTGTGCAAACAAGCACTAGAGACCGACTATCATCTCTTCCTGGACTGTATGTTTACTCAACATGTTTGTAAAGAGGTTAGTTTTCAGTTGGGGGTGACGTCCAAGTGGTCAAAGGTCGGGTTGGATGATTGTTTTAAAGAGTTTTTTTGCAGGTAGCACATGGAAGCTGTTAGCTCCCAAATACACATTTTTTTATTTGGAGTCTTAGGTGGTTAATTGAGTCATGAAATTGTTTTAGGGCCAATCACAAGTTGTTTTAGTCATTTATGGTCCATAATGATCCATCATTTCACTTCAAATCACAAAGGGATGTCCATTTTGAAATAATTCCTCATTATGACAAGTTGGTAGCACAAAGCGCTATTTTAACGCTAAGTGCGCTACCAACTCGTGAAAAAGATCTGTTTTTGCATTTGAAGACTTTTGAAGTGAGAAAGGTATATCAAAAAGTTTTTCAAGGTTCTTAAATCA
Organism: Picea sitchensis; assembly: GCA_010110895.2. Taxonomy (NCBI): domain Eukaryota; kingdom Viridiplantae; phylum Streptophyta; class Pinopsida; order Pinales; family Pinaceae; genus Picea; species Picea sitchensis. Next base: position 61,111 of record SNQJ01S0018260.1, read on the forward strand.
TCATCAAATCTTGAGATCCTCTTCTAAAGCTGCAGCTCACCATCAAAGAAGTATTGTTAAGGTTTTCTGGGAACCAAGGAAGTTTTGTCCTTAGGAGTGTTTGCTCTAATTTTATTACGTGCAAAAGTATTTGCAGCAGGTGTTTGGATATAAAATGGCTCCAAGGAAAGACCCTATCCCCAAGAAGAGGTCAGGCTCTCTGGTCAGGTTTGAACCTACTGATACTACTCTTATTGAGCAAAACTCTAATCATGTGGACTCCTTCAAGCACATAGGATGCTAGAGGTTTTGTCAAAATATAGAAGGGCATCATATGGAAAAAGAGAGGAAGATGCATATGGTAGCAGCATAGATGAACCTTTTTATCAGTTTGTGTTGAAGATAAAAAACCCTAGCAAGCGCTAAATACATAAGAAATGCATATCACAAGCATACTCTGTTTTGTAGAGTTTATTGATGGAATTTGTCAAAGAGAGATATGTTTTCAGTGACAATATGGAAAATGGTTCTCTTTAGGGTGCAGGGTATTCATCTTCCAAGTAGGAATTCCAGAGGCATTGAGTGTTTGTCTAAAGCAATTGGAGTATTACATTTTGGCATAAACCTTTTTTGTAAAATGAAGTATGGGGAAGTTTAAATGATTAAGTCTGATATATTGAAACATTTTATATGTTATGAAGTCAAAGTTCAGGTCTTAAATCAACCTTTTCCAGCATTAATTTCAGGTTTTAAAATAATTTTGGACAAAATTGTTGAAAACAGTCACCTACAGGAGTTTGTAGCGCAAACTATGTTTTTTCTGTGTATTGCACTACCAACTCTTCAAACTTTCAACATGGATGATATTTGGTCAAAATTAAACTTGGAAAGAGGATTTTTGGATCAAGGTGGCCACATATATTTGAATATAAGATCACCTCCCATCAAATCATCCAGGTGACACTTCGTTTTCTCAATGGAAACATTCTAGGGATCAAATCCTAGATTGTAGGAATATGACTAGATTTTAGAAATATGTGTTTTCCTGTTTTAGCCATCTTTTTTGGAGATAGATTCTGATGAGATAGAAAGGTATTTTTGGAAAGTGAGAGGTTTTTCACAAGCACAATCTCCTCTTCAAAAACCTCTCTCAGGTTTTCAACATCTATTTGGATTCGGGAGATATAGGTGAATCTTTGAGCATCATTTTCCATAAATTTGACAGTTTGTATTTTCCATCCACCTCATAAATTCGAATTTGACTTGGATAACTAAAGATAGGCGAAGAGGTCATGAGATCCATTTATTTTGGATATAAATGAGAATGTAATATCTATAAAGAGAACTAAAGGGAGGAGCTAAAGGAGGTTCGATTGGGAGGACTTGGAGAGACTCCTTTGTAAAAGACTTTTGAATGCATATTATAATATACGCTTCTTTTGCTGTAGATGTTCATACCTTCATATTATTTCTTTTCTTTACCTGTGGGTGAATATTATATTCATGTTTTCCATGTTTATCTAATGACTGATAACTGTCATCTTATCTTGGCATTGATAAACTAGGATTGCAAGTACTCTTACCTGTTATAGATGGCCATTCATGTATGCTTCTGTATGTATGTTTATACTGGTATAATAAGTATTCTTCATCATTTACATATTTATATAAACCTTCTGAACAAGTATAGTTGAAATCTTTATTTGTCTGAGTGTATTCATATGTGTCTAGAGTGAGTGAGATCATATCAAGTCATTCAATTTGATCCAATTTATACCCTTATTTACACATTTGATTAAGTTACCAAGCTCACTTGATTTTCAACCTAGAGTGACTCTTGGAGTGATAACAAATTGACGTTGTTGCCGGGGAAAGTAGTGTGAAGAAAACTTCCCTGGGAGACGACATAGTCCCAACTTTTGATGATAGACAAAGGCAGGGCATTAGTTTGGTTTTAATATTCTATCCAGCGACTCCATGAAGGACGAAATCAGTGGAGACTCCACAATCTTCAAATGTCAAAGGCATTTGCTGCTCTTTTGGATCGAAGGTTTGCACCTCTCAAATTCTCTGTAGTTCTTGGTTTCCCACATCCAGTACCTCATTTGAAAGAATGGGGAGATTTTATGCCTATCTTCAGAGAGAGGAAATAAGACAATCCTGCAGAACACCTCATCAAGTTCCATGAGTGCATGGATCTATTAGATCTACAACATGAAGATGTTCACATGAAGATGTTCATGCATTCATTGGATGGTGATGAACGTAAGTGGTATTTCTCATTACATCCTCCTAGTATTTCATCTTTGGAAGAGTTTCACAGAGTATTCAATGAGCATTGTAAAGGGTACTTTTCAGATGAGTTTTTATTTGACAATTGTTGTGAGGAATATGAATTGCATGATGAGATTGAAGTTATAAATAGAGAATAATTTCTCCCTCACAATATGCAACAACTCTGTAATGATCTTCAAGATGATATGATTTCACATGACCATGAAATCGAAATGGAAAATGAAGAAGCTAAAAGTTCTCCTACTACACTTATTTTTGATTGCTGTATATCTGAAAATCTAATTGCTTCAGTTATAAATCATGAGGATCAATTTTCTGTTGGTCAAATGCCAATTGAAATCAGTAAGGGCAGCCCACATTTTTCAGATTTGCAGACAAAGGGAAGTTGCAACAACCATGCGGAAATGGATTTGAAGAGATCATCCATTTTCAAGGTGGAACAACAGGAATACTGTAAGTATGAGTCAAATTTGACACAACATTTGACAATTTGTTCAGATCTTTCTTTAAATCAAGATGCAGATCATATCAGTGATTATATTCTAAGTCATTTTGAGAAAGAAGCATTGGATGATTTCCTAAGTAACTCTATAATTAAAGCTTATCACAATCAGATTTCTTTAAATTCTGTTATGCAATTATCATATGATCAATTTGGTAAGGAAGAAATTGTCATTTGTGATGATAAAATTTTTCCCTTGGAAGATCAAGGAGGACATATGTTTTCAAGCAAAAGGGAAGACATACATGAGAATTCAATGGTTTTGAATCAGTATAATTTTGATCTTGGTTTTGAATACCCTATGGCAGCCTTACTTGAGTCTTATCTCTCAGACTCTCTTAAGTTTTCATATTTTATCATACCACTTGCATTTGACAGTAAGTGTGATCTCCTGAAAGAGTTTTTATGATCACTGTTATGATTTTATTATTATCTTCTAATCAATGGCATAAAAAGAATTCTTTCAGTCATGATTTTATTTGTATGGCTTCATTGGAAGCATGATTTTACTTGATCAACAAGCAATACATTTGATTAGATTAGGAGTGCACATGAATAAGCTCAGTAATTGAGCTTTTGTTTTCAGTTTGCAGTTGGTTTGTAGTATGAAGGTTTTTGGTTTTCAATAAATAAGCAGAGTTTATCTCAGTACATCAATAACATAATGTAAGTGACAGATATCAAGGGTTTACAAAGGAATGGTTGTACATGTTTAATACTAGATGACTCTATAACCCAATGGACTAGGCACTACAGAGTCCAATATGCATATTTTTGAAGAGTGGTTTGATCTCATAATTAGAGCAGGTTGCAGGGTTTTCAGATTGAACAGAAAGGCATAGGGTCTGCTATGTTCTTGGAACCTCACATGGAGGCTTCCATCCTCAATTAGAGCCATATGTTAGCTCCAAAATAAACCTTTTTTTATTTGGAGTCTTAGGTGGTTAATTGAGTCATGAAATTGTTTTAGGGCCAATCACAAGTTGTTTTAGTCATTTATGGTCCATAATGATCCATCATTTTAGTTAAAATCACAAAGGGATGTCCATTTTGAAATAATTCCTCATCATGACAAGTTGGTAGCGCAAAGCGCTATTTTAAGACTAAGTGCACTACCAACTCGTGAAAAAGCTCTGTGTTTTCATTTGAAGACTTTTGAAGTGAAAAAGGTATATCAAAAATATTTTCAAGGTTCTTAAATCATCATCAAATCTTGAGATCCTCATCTAAAGTTGCAGCTCACCATCAAAGAAGTATTGTTAAGGTTTTCTGGGAACCAAGGAAGTTTTGTCCTTAGGGGTTTTTGCTCGAATTTTCTTACATGCAGAAGTATTTGCAGCACGTGCTTAGATATCAAATGGTTCCAAGGAAAGTGTAAGTTTTAAACTTGTGAAGTAAAACAATGCATATAGATTCTTAAGAAAAACAAAAATTAATCAATGGCTCATACACATAGTACACAGAGATTTACGCTGGAAACCATTAAGGAGGAGAAAACCAGTCTTCCTTGGTGTCACACCTTTCAACTCTTCATTGTATTAATTTCACCATTCACCATACAATATATACAATGTTTTAGGTATTCTGTAGCTACCAAAACCCTAATCCATTAATTCTGGATTAATTTAGAAAATCACTAAAAATAGCAAAACCGCCCAAAAAATAAATAAATTTCGGGGCGCTGCCCCGAACCCCGTTGGCTCCCAGCTAATGCCCGGAGCCGAATGCTGTGCGTAACCAAGGGGGCCATACCTGCCCCCCCTAGGACCTCCCTAGGAAAACAATCGATGCACATGACACATATGTAGAAAAGGTAGTTGGGATCGTCAGACGTAGTTTTCAAATCTAACACACCCACACACACATGCAAAGAATATAACACATACCCAAAAGAAAGACCCTATCCCTAGGAAGAGGCCATGCTCTGATGTCAGGTTTGAACCTACTGATACTACTCTTTTGGGAAAAACTCTAACCATGTGGACTCCTTGAAATGCATAGGATGTTGGAGGTTTTGTCAAAAGCATATGGTAGAACGAGAGGAAGATGCATACGGTAGCAGCATAGATGAACCTTTTTATCAGTTTGTGTTGAAGATAAAAAGCCCTATCAAGTGCTAAATACATAAGAAATGCATATCACAAGCATACTCTATTTTTTAGAGTTTATTGATGGAATTTGTCAAAGAGGGATATGTTTACAGTGACAGTATGGAAAATGGTTCTCTTCAGGGTCCAGGGTATTCATCTTCCAAGCAAAAATTCTAGAGGCATTGAGTGTTTGTCTAAATCACTTGGAGTATTGCATTTTGGCATAAACCTTTTTTGTAAAATGAAGTATGGGGAAGTTTAAATGATTAAGTCTGATATATTGCAACATTTTATATGTTATGAAGTCAAAGTTTAGGTCTTAAAGCAACCTTTTCCAGAATTAATTTCTGGTTTTTAAGTAATTTTGGACAAAATTGTTGAAAATAGTCACCTACAGGAGTTTGTAGCGCAAACTATGTTTTTTCTGTGTATTGCGCTACCAACTCTTCAAACTTTCAACATGAATGAGATTTGGTCAAAATTCGAATTGGAAAGAGGATTTTTGGGTCAAGGTGGTCACATATATTTGAATATAAGATCACCCCCCATCAAATCATGCTGGCGACACTTTGTTTCCTCAATGGAAACATTCTAGGGATCAAATTCTAGATTGTAGGAATATGACTAGATTTGAAAATCTGTGTTTTCCTGGTTTAGTCATCTTTTTTGGAGATAGATTATGATGATATGGAAAGGTATTTTTTGAAAGTGAGATATTTTTTTCACAAGCTCAAGATCCTCTTCAAATTACTCTCTCAAATTTTCAACAGTTGTTTGTATTCGAGAGATATAGGTGAATCTTTGAGCATCATTTTCCAGAAATTTGTCAGTTTATATTTTCCATCCACCTCATAAATTCGAATTTGACTTGGATAACTAAAGATAGGTGAAGAGGTTATGAGATCCATTTATTTTGGATCTAGATGAGCATGTAATCTCTATAAAGATAACTAAAGGGAGGAGCTAAAGGAGGTTGGATTGGGAGGACTTGGAGAGACTCCTTTGTAAAAGACTTTTGAATGCATATTGGAATATAAGCTTCTTTTGCTGTAGATGTTCAGACCTTCATATTATTTCTTTCTGTACCTGTGGGTGAATATTATATTCATGTTTTCCATGTTTATCTAATGATTGATAACTGTCATCTTATCTTGGCATTGATAAACTAGAATTGCAAGTACTCTTACCTGTTATAGCCGGCCATTCATGTATGCTTTTGTATGTATGTTTCTGTTGGTATAATAAGTATTATTCATCATTTAAATATTTATATAAACCTTTTGAACAAGTATAGTTGAAATCCTTATTTGTCTGAGTGTATTCATATGTGTCTGGAGTGAGTGAGATCATATCAAGTCATTCAATTTGATCCAATTTATACCCTTATTTACACATTTGATTAAGTTACCAAGCTCACTTGATTTGCAACCTAGAGTGACTCTTGGAGTGATAACAAATTGGCACCATTGTCGGGGAAAGGTGTATGGAGCAAGATTCCCTGGGAGATGACATAGTCCCAACTTTTGATGATAGACAAAGGCAGGGCATTAGYTTGGTTGTATTCTTCTATCTGGCAACTCCATGAAGGACGAATTCAGTGGCGACTCCACAATCTTCAAATGTCAAAGAAATTTGCTGCTCTTTTGTTAGGGTCCTAACCTTCACATAGGTAGAAAAATATATTCAGATGTAATAAATGTCATATTAATAAGGCCTTTCAATAAAATAGAATAAGGCGGATGTAAGAAGACATAATAGAAGCTTCCGCTTCTAGAAGGATCTTCCTCTAGATGCTTCTTTTTAGTATAAATAGGAGTAGAGGGTATGAGAACCCCAACTTGGATATTATTGTAATAGAGCTCTTCTCAACTGGAGGTTTCCCCCTTGACGAGGCCCGTGAACATTGCTTTTAGATTCAAAGTGTTATTTCTGTTATTATTCTCTTATCATTTCAATGCTATTGTGGTGAATGTTTTGGTTATATTGTTGTTATTCTATCATTTCTAGCATTTTATTTCTGTTCTGCATACATTTTATATCTAGTATATTGCAAGTGGTATCAGAGCACTTTCCTCGGCAGAAAGTGTGGGTTAATTTTTTTTTTCCAGGGTAGAGACGTATTTCGATGTCTTTAAGCCATAGAGATCTGTCGTTACGCGCATAAACCCGCGGTTGAGGGATTCATACACGCAGGAAATACAAGTGGTACTTAAGCGCACATATGTTGGCCACCCTTGTAACCCCTGTTGGTACCCCTTTGAGTGGTAGTGCATCAGACATCACCTGTTTATGGGTCGGCCTAGATTACCTGAAGCCCTCTTTAGATAAATTGATCGGCCGCCTGACTGCTATAGTGTCACCAAGAACAACACTCGGGAAGATACTCTCTAGTACCTAGGTAGTCGGGTAGTACGGCTAAGGGTACAGTTTATCCTCCTTAGTTAGTGCCCGAAGATATTGGGCCGAGTACTACTGTTGGAACTCACACGTATATCAGAGAGCTATAGCACAGGGCAAACCCTTGTCTGTAGAACCCTTGAATACCTAACCCCTGGGGATAGAAATATAAACAAATTAAAACAGACAAGATCTATTGCCGCACAACTGTGTTCGGGTTGCCAAGTAAATACACATTTATTTCTGGTTAATCATTTGGGCATTTCCTCTCTGCAGTATTCTTCAGACCGGAGTATAACTCTGCAGAATAAATAAAAAAAATAATTTTTTTCACATTCATCCATATCATTTTTCGGCAAAAATTTTGACCCCGCCCGCTCCTTTTCAGTTCCCCCATCCTCATGGCCCATACCCGTAGCCAAGAATTGGAAGATCGCTTCAACACCTTGCAATGTGGTCTCATTTAAATCCAACAAGAGGTGAAAAAACTCAGTGCCAATGTTGCAGCCATCAATACAACCATACAGTCCTCAATGGAGGAACTCAAACAAGACCTCACCACCCAGCTTGAATTAGTCTTTTCGACACTCTGCACCAAACTTCATATCCCTACAAATAACCCTTCCTCTTCCTCACCTCCACATCCTGAAGGTTACCATTCCTCTCATTCCAATAAATTTCAGAACCATCACTTTCAACGTGACCTACGCCTTCCACGGGTGGATGTGACCAAATTTGATGGCTCGGACCCCCCTAGTTGGGTAACCCAAATGGAACATTATTTCTCTTTATACGACATTACAGATGACTTGGCCAAACTCCGGTATGGTGTTCTCCATCTATATCAAGAATGGTGGCAATGGAGAAAAACTTCTCGTCAAGGGTATATTGCTTGGACACACTTTGTGGCAGAGCTTTATGAATGCTTTGAAACTGACACCAACCATTTGGGCCATTTGACAAAGTTAAAACAATTAGGAACAATGGAAGACTTTATAGCTTCTTTTGAGCCCCTGACTTTTAGAATAGAGGGCATATCTGATGCCTTTTTCCGAGAGTGTTTTATCAGCGGCCTCAAGGATGAGATTCAGGCCCATGTCCTCATGGCTCAGCCTCAGAGTTGGGTGGAGGCTACTAAAAGAGATAAAGAAGCACAACAGGTGGCATCCTCTCAAAACCGAAAACCCTCCTTTATCCCTCGCCATAAACCAGTAAATCCCACTACTCTCTCTGCTCCACTAAAGATCCAAAAATTGACCAGGGTTGAAATGGATGAACGCCAACTCAAAGGCCTTTGTTATAACTGTGATGACAAATATTTCCTGGGCCACAAGTGTAAAGAGAAAAAGATTTTTATGGCCATCTCCGAGGATATTTCGGAAGAGGATGTAGAAAATCCCCTTGTGTTCGAGTCACCTGAATCCACTGACGTAACCCCTCCTTCAGACCCTCCCGAAGTAGAACCGGTCATTTCCCTCAATGCTCTCACTGGATTCTCCACTCCCCAAACCCTTAAGCTAATCGGTTACATCAAGCATCAGAATGTCATTATTCTGGTTGATAGTGGTAGCACCCATAATTTTATTCATCACCGCATTGCCCAAGAAACTCATTGCTCCATCCATGCCGTCAATAATTTCCAAATCATGATTGCCAATGGTGGTTCCATGAAATGTGGAGGGTGTTGTAAAAATGTGTGTCTCCAAATTGGTGACTACCACCTGAAATCCCATATGTTTTCTATCAACATGGGAGGTTGTGACATTGTGTTGGGTGCAGACTGGCTAAGGACTTTGGGTCCCATTCTCATGGACTTTAAAGATTTAACCATGCAATTAGACCAGAAGGGCCACCAATATAGGTTCCAAGGCATCACCACTGGTTCACCTGAGATCATTAGTTCCCATCGCATGGAAAAGATGCTCAAAAAAGGTCATTCTGGTGTTATTTCCCAACTCCATGCCATACAAGCAACATAGACACCCTCGGTCCCGCAAGACCTCCAAGCCATCCTTTCTAAACATCAATTGGTCTTTTCCACTCCCCAAGGACTCCCTCCTTCCCGTGGTGTTCATGATCATTCCATTCCCCTTGTACCCGGAAGCCTTCCTCCCAATATCCATCCGTATCGTCACCCCTTTTCCCCAAAAAATGAAATTGAGAAAATGGTCCAGGAAATCCTTAATGCAGGCGTTATCCGCCCTAGTACGAGCCCCTACTCTTCTCCTATGGTCATGGTCCTAAATAAAGAAGGTTCTTGGCGAATGTGTCCTGACTTCCGTGACCTCAACAAACTTACCATCAAAGATAAATTCCCCATTCCTGTCATTGATGACCTCCTGGATGAATTGAGTGGCACCCAATTCTTCACTAAACTGGATCTTCATTCGGGCTACCACTAGATACGTATGAAAGAGGCAGACATTCCCAAGACTKCCTTTAGAACTCATGAGGGCCACTATGAGTTTTTGGTCATGCCCTTTGGCTTGTGTAATGCACCCTCCACCTTCCAAAGCCTCATGAATCATGTCTTCCGTCCTTTTCTATGCCATTTTGTCTAAGTTTTCTTTGATGATATCCTCATCTATAGAAAAACCTGGACATACCATCTTGCTCATGTGGATCGAGTTCTCCATCTACTCTCTCAGCACCAACTTTTCCTGAAACAGTCTAAATGTGCTTTTGGCGCCTCAGAAGTAGAATACTTGGGTCATTTGGTTGGCAAGGATGGCGTCAGGGCGGATCCTAAAAAGATTGAAGCTATGCAAGACTGGCCTCACCCAAAGACTCTTAATAGCTTGCGTGTATTTTCGGGCTTAGCAGGGTATTATCGCAAGTTTGTTAAGAATTATGGGAAGATTGCAACACCTCTCACTGCTCTCCTAAAAAAGAACTCTTTCACTTGGACTCTAGACACTGCTCAAGCTTTTCACACCTTGAATATATCCATGTGCACCACTCCAGTCCTCTCCCTTCCCGATTTCACAAAGACCTTTGTGTTGGAATGTGATGCCTTAGGGAAATGAATTGGTGTTGTCCTTATGCAAGAGGGTCGACCTTTGGCCTTTACCAGCAAGAAACTATCTGAAATAAATCTGGGCAAATCCATCTATGAAAAGGAAATGTTGTCTATTCTGCATGCCGTTGATCTGTGGCGCCCTTATCTATTGGGGCAACGTTTCCAAATTAAGATAGACCATCAAAGCCTCAAGTATTTTTTGGAACAACACATTTCCTCCCCATAACAACAAAAATGGGTGACTAAGCTCTTTGGATATGATTATGAGATCATTTACAAGAAAGGCAAAGACAATGTGGTTGCGGATGCACTTTCCCGCAAATATGAAGATGAAGGATCCATTTTTTCTCTTTCATTCATTGTCCCAGATTGGTTCCAGGCTGTTCTCCATGAATGGCTACAAGATCCCAAAAGTTCGTAGCTGATCCAACAATTGCAGTCCAATGCTCCAGCTTCCCCATGGTAATCTTGGCTCCATGATGAATTCGATACAAAGTTCGTTTGTATTTAAGTAAAAAATCAAAGCTTAAATCCACAGTACTTTCTGAGCTTCATGCTACACCCACAACAAGGCACTCTGGGTTCACCAAAACCTATGACAGGGTCAAACGTTCATTTTTCAGGGATGGTATGAAATAAGACATTCATAAATTTGTCACTGAATGTGATGTATGTCGATGCAACAAGGGAGAAATAGTTAAATCTCTGGGCACACTAGAACCGCTCCCGATTCCACCTGCTATTTGTAAGGATATCTCTATGGATTTTATTACCGGCTTAACCAAATTGGGAAATAAATCAGTCATCATGGTGGTTTTTGATTGCCTTTCCAAGTATGCTCATTTATGTTCCCTTCAACACCCGTTTACAACATCCATGGTGGCTCAAATTTTCATGGATCAGGTCTTCAAGCTTCATGGCATGCCACACTCTATTGTTTCTGATCACGACCCAACTTTCAAAAGAAATTTTTGGCAAGAACTGTTCAAGATACAAGGCACCGAATTACATCTCAACATATCTTATCATCCCCAAACTGATGGCCAAACGAAAGTTGTCAACAAATGCTTGGAAACATATTTGAGGTGTTTTGCCTCGGAAAAGCAAAATCAGTGGGCTCAATGGTTTCCCCTAGCTGAATGGTGGTACAACACTTCATACCATACAACTACACGCATGACTCCTTTTGAAGCAGTATATGGATAGAAGCCACCTTCAGTTCTCTCATACTTACCAGGTGCCTCGAAGGTCTAGGCGGTTGACCTAACACTTAGAAGTCGAGAGGCTATTCTCCGTACACTCAAAGAGAATTTGGTCATGGCACAAAATCGCATGAAGCAACAAGCAGATCAAGGTTGCTCTGAATGTCAATTTGCAGAAGGGGATCAGGTGTTTATTTGACTGCAACCTTACAAGCAAAATTCCCTCAAGGCCGAGCATTATCAGAAGCTAGCACCCAAATTTTATGGTCCTTATACCGTTCTCAAGCGTGTGGGACAAGTAGCCTATCAGTTAGCTTTGCCCAACCATTCGAAGCTACATCCTATTTTTCATGTTTAATGCTTAAAGAAGGTCATTGGAGCTAAGTGCCAAATTCAAACCAACCTTCCAGAGTTAGCTGAAGAAGGATCCATTTGGCTACARCCAGAAGCTGTTTTGGACCAGCGTGAGTGTCGCCTATGTCAGAGAACCATCAAGGAAGTGCTAGTCCAGTGGAAGGATACAACTCCAACATATGCCACTTGGGAACCAACTACCATTCTGCAACAATTTCCGCATCTCAAGCCTTGAGGACAAGGCTGCTTTTAAGGGGGCGGACATGTAGGGTCCTAACCCGCACATAGGTAGAACAATATATTCAGATGTAATAAAGGTCAATATTTATAAGGCCTCTCAATAAAATAGAATAAGGCGGATGTAAGAAGACCTAATAGAAGCTTCCGCTTCTAGAAGGATCTTCCTCTCGATGCTTCTTTTTAGTATAAATAGGAGTCGAGGGTATGAGAACCCCATGTTGGATATTATTGTAATAGAGCTCTTCTCAACTGGAGGTTTCCCCCTCGAAGAGGCCTGTGAACATTTCTTTCAGATTCAAAGTGCTATTTCTATTATTATTCTCTTATCATTTCAGTGCTATTGTGGTGAATGTTCTGGTTATATTGCTGTTTTTCTGTCATTTCTAGCATTTTATTTCTGTTCTACATACATTTTATATCTAGTATATTACATCTTTTGGCTCGGAGGTTTTCACCTCTCAAATTCTCTGTAGTTCCTAGTTTCCCACATCCAGTACGTCATTTGACATAATGGGGAGATTTTCTGCCTATCTTCAGAGAGAGGAAAGAAGACAATCCTGCAGAACACCTCATTAAGTTCCATGAGTGCATGGATCTATTAGATCTACAACATGAGGATGTTCGCATGAATATGTTCATGCATTCATTGGATGGCGATGAACATAAGTTGTATTTCTCATTACCTCCTCTTAGTATTTCATCTTTGAAAGAGTTTCACAGAGTATTCAATGAGCATCGCAAAGGGTACTTTTCAGATGAGTTTTTATTTGACAATTGTTGTGAGGAATATGAATTGCATGATGAGATTGAAGTTATAAATAGAGAATAATTTCCCCCTCACAATCTGCAACAACTCTCTCATGATATTCAAGATGATATGCTTTCACATGATCATGAACTTGAAATGGAAAATGAAGAAGCTGAAAGTTCTCCTACTACATTTATTTCTGATTACTGTATATATGAAAATCTAATTGCTTCAGTTATAAATCCTGAGGATCAGTTTTCTGTTGGTTAAATTCCAATTGAAATCAGTAAGGGAAACCCACATTTTTCAGATTTGCAGACAAAGGGAATTTGCAGCAACCATGAGGAAATGGATTTGCAGAGATCATCCATTTTCAAGGTGGAACAACAGGAAGACTGTAAGTATGAGTCAAATTTGACACAACATTTGACAATTTGTTCAGATATTTTTTTAAATCAAGATGTAGATCATATCAGTGATTATATTCTAAGTCATTTTGAGCAAGAAGGATTGGATGATTGCCTAAGTAACTCTATAATTAAATCTTATTAGAATCATAGTTCTTTACATTTTGTTATGCAATCATCATATGATCATTTTGGTAAGGAATAATTTGTCATTTGTGAAGATAAAAAATTTCCCTTGGAAGATCAAGGAGGACATTTGTTTTCAAGCAAAAGGGAAGAAATACATGAGTAGTGAATGGTTTTGAATTATTATAATTGTGATCTCGGTTTTGAAGACCCTATGGCATCCTTACTTGAATATTATATCTCAAACTCTCTTAAGTTTTCAGATTTTATCATACCACTGGCATTTGACAGTAAGTGTGATCTCATGAAAGAGTTTTTATGGTCATTATTATGATTTTATTATTATCTTCTAATCAGTGGCATAAAATGAAGTCTTTTAGTCATGAGTTTACTTGTATGGATTCATTGGAAGCATGATTTCGCTTGATCAACAAGCAGTACATTTGATTAGATTAGGAGTGCACATGAATAAGTTCAATAATTGATCTTTTGTTTTCAATTTGTAGTTGGTTTGTAGTATGAAGGTTTTCAGTTTTCAATAAATAAGAAAAGTTTATCGCAGTACATCAATAAAATAATGTAAGTGATAGATCTTGAGGGTTTACAAAGGAATGGTTGTACATGTTTAATACTAGATGACTCCATAACCCAATGGACTAGGCACTACATAGTCCAAGATGTATATTTTTTAAGAGTGATTTGATCTCATAATCAGAGTAGGTTACAGGGTTTTTTGATTGAACGGAAAGGCAAAGGGTTTGCTATATTCTTGGAACCTCACAGGGAGGCTTCCATCCCCAATTAGTGCCATATGTTAGCTCCCAAATAAAACTTTTTTTATTTGGAGTCTTAGGTGGTTAATTGAGTCATGAAATTGTTTTAGGGCCAATCACAAGTTGTTTTAGTCATTTATGGTCCATAATGATCCATCATTTCAGTTCAAATCACAAAGGGATGTCCATTTTTAAATAATTCCTCATTATGACAAGTTGGTAGCACAAAGCGCTATTTTAACACTAAGTGCACTACCAACTCATGAAAAAGCTCTGTTTTTGCATTTGAAGACTTTTGAAGTGAAAAAGGTATATCATAAAGTTTTTCAAGGTTCTTAAATCATCATCAAATCTTGAGATCCTCATCTAAAGCTACAACTCGCCATCAAATAAGTATTGTTAAGGTTTTCTGGGAACCAAGGAAGTTTTGTCCTTAGGTGTTTTTTCTCTAATTTTCTTATGTGAAGATGTATTTGCAGTAGGTACTTGGATATCAAATGGCTCCAAGGAAAGACCCTATCCACAGGAAGAGGTCAGGCTCTATGGTTAGGTTTCAACCTACTGATACTACTCTTATTGAGCAAAACTCTAACCATGTGGACTCCTTCAAGTGCATAGGATGCTGGAGGTCTTGTCAAAAGATAGAAGGGCATAATATAGAGAAAGAGAGGAAGATGCATATGGTAGCAACATAGATGAACCTTTTTATCACTTTGTGTTGAAGATAAAAAACCCTAGCAAGTGCTAAATACATAAGAAATTCATATCACAAGCATACTCTGTTTTTTAGAGTTTATTGATGGAATTTGTCAAAGAGAGATATGTTTACAATGACAATATGGAAAATGGTTCTCTTCAGGGTGCAGGGTATTCATATTCCAAGCAAAAATTCCAAAGGCATTGAGTGTTTTTCTAAAGCATTTGGAGTATTACATTTTGGCATAAACCTTTTTTGTAAAATGAAGTATGGGGAAGTTTAAATGATTAAGTCTGATATATTGCAACATTTTATATGTTATGAAGTAAAATTTCATGTCTTAAAGCATCCTTTTATAGCATTCATTTTAGGTTTTAAAATAATTTTGGACAAAATTGTTGAAAACAATCACCTACATGATTTTGTAGCGCAAACTATGTTTTTTCTGTGTATTGCGCTACCAACTCTTCAAACTTTCAACATGGATGAACTTTGGTCAAAATTCAACTTGGAAAGAGGATTTTTGGGTCAAGGTGGCCACATATATTTGAATATAAGATCATCCCCCATCAAATCATGCAGGTGGCACTTCATTTCCTCAATGGAAACATTCTAGGGATCAAATCCTAGATTGTAGGAATATGACTAGATTTTGGAAATCTGTGTTTTCCTGTTTTAGTCATCTTTTTTGGAGATATATTATGATGATTTGTAAAGTTATTTTTGGAAAGTGAGAGAGTTTGTTCACAATAACAAGCTCCTCTTGAAAAAACTCTCTTATTTTTTCAACATATGTTTGGATTCGAGAGATATAGGTGAATCTTTGAGCATCAGTTTCCAGAAATTTGACAGTTTGTATTTTCCATCCACCTCATAAATTCGAATTTGACTTGGATAACTAAAGATAGGTGAAGAGGTTATGATATCCATTTATTTTGGATCTATATGAGAATGTAATCTCTATAAAGAGAACTAAAGGGAGGATCTAAAGGAGGTTGGAATGGGAGGACTTGGAGAGACTCCTTTGTAAAAGACTTTTGAATGCATATTGGAATATAGATTATTTTGTTGTAGATGTTCAGACCTTCATTTTATTTTTATTTTTTATGTACCTGTGGGTGAATATTTTATTCATGTTTTCCATGTTTATATAATGAATGAAAACTATCATCTTATCTTGGCATTGATAAACTAGAATTGCAAGTACTCTTACCTGTTATAGCTGGCCATTCATGTATTCTTCTGTATGTATGTTTTTGCTAGTATAATAAGTATTCTTCATCATTTACATATTTATATAAACATTCTAAACAAGGATAGTTGAAAGCCTTATTTGTCTGAGTGTATTCATATGTGTCTGGAGTGAGTGAGATCATATCAAGTCATTCAATTTGATCCAATTTATACCCTTATTTACATATTTGATTAAGTTACCAAGTTCACTTGATTTTCAACCTAGAGTGAATCTTGGAGTGATAACAGAAGGCATGGCGAGTTTTACCAATACTGGTTTCATGGGGCATCTGGTTGGCATGTAATTCATGTATATTTGAAAACAAAGCCACTCTCACTTTCAAAATATCTCAACAAGCTATCGCTCTGCATCAATATTATAATGTTTCTTCTTCCTTTAAGAAAGGTCAAATTTTAACTTTGATTACTTAATTAAATAGTGGCCTTGGGGTTATTTTGACGGGCCTTGTCAAGGCCCAAACAACATTTGCAGGATAGGGTTCATTATATACTTTTCTGAATCTCATTATCTTTCTGGTAAGGCAAATTTGGGATATCGGGGACCAATAATGTTTCAGGATTCAATGCCCTTTTTGCACTCTTAAAATCTGCTATGGATATAAATGAGCAATCATTTTAGGTTCATGGTGACTCAAAGATATGTATCGATTGAATGTTGGGGACATTACAGATTGTACATATGGAATTGTTTCAATTCATACAACCATTGAAAATAATTTTGATCCAGATGGATACTAATGGCCACCCACCTGTTCAATTAATTTAGAATGGTTCCACATCTTGGTAGTTTTTCTATAGTTTTTCGGGTCCCAAACTTTTGGGGCCGTTTTGAGGCCTTAAATGACGTTTTTTTAGCGCCACAACGCCAATGGAATGTATAGGGCCATTTAGAATGTGTACTTCTTGACTATACCTTTTTGACGGGCTATCAAGTGCTCCAAATGGAGATCTTATCCAAATGTTATGGCCCCAAGAAGTTGACATATCAACTAACCACGTTGGGGCCCACAAATATTTTGGAGTTTCATCTTCTGTGGTTAGGTTTTTGGATGTTTAGGGTTTTCTCATTGATGATTTATGTTAAAAATCCTTTTCAAATTACATTCTGAATAATGCATGCTAAAAGCATGCATTTAGTCTAGATAAAGCTTTCAACCCCGAGGGGAAGAGAGATGTAGTAGAAAATATCCCACTGAAAGCGGCCCCATGACACTTCTAAGACTACAAAGGAAAAATATATAAAAATCATCTAAGAGAACACAACCAAGAAAAAACAGCCCAAGAAAACTAGGTGAGAACCTGGACGGACCAGGCCAAAGTGACAAATAAAACCTCCAAAAAACCTAGAGTTGGTAGAGAAACACAATGAGAAAAACTGAATCCATGGAAGAGAAAGCCATAAACTGCACGCCCAAATCAGGACCTCAAAGTGCTGACCCAATCTCATCAATGCTACACGCTTAGAAGAGAGGACCTCAAATCTCTGACCCAAACCCCAGAAAAGAAGCAGAAAACCCATCATCTTCTCCACAAAAACCAGAACCCAAGAGGAACGTAGAGCCCCCCAGCCACCAAAAATCCTACGGGAAAACCCTGACATTTTCATTAATCCCTCAACGAACCAACATGGATGGATCAACTAGATCCACCCAAAAAAACACCTGAAAAACCTTCACGCACACCAAAAGACTGCATCATCATAAGACATACACCTCACAAAATACAGATCCGACATTGAAATGGAGCAATAAACCCTCCGCACGACAACCGACATGGACAAAGCCTCCACATAAGAAACAAACATATGTCGTTGAGCAAAAACTAGGAAAGGCGAAAGGAAGACCGATCCACATCAGGGGGATCACAACCAAACTCTAGAGAAAAACCCCATGGACTGTCTCGACCGAGAAAGCATAGGAGGAAGCACCAATTGTCTTAGGCCTGAGGGCGATCCAGAGGAAGAGACGGGCAAGAGAGAAAAGTAGGAAAAACAATGGTGTGGCCTGTGGCTAGGGTAAACCCTAGTAGCGGCCACAAAGCCCCTATCAACTTCTTTGTCTTTGATTATTTAAACCTTCCTTGTTATATCTCTACCTTCACGTCATTCTCAATATAATCCAGATCAATTTTCTACACTTTTTAGCTAGATTTAATTTATGCATATATTCAATGAACTCAATGTTACAACGAATACTCTACCCAAATATGCTATATCCTTGGAGGAAAATGTGATGGTGATGGAGCAATTTGCAGATGGGGATCTGATTTCAAATTGGGAAGGGAGTTTTTATGATATGAAAAATGATCCTAATTTTTCGTGCCTTTTTGTCTTTTTTTGTGAATTATAGGGTAAAAATCTGATTTGATCAAGAGACAGATGGGATAGACCCAGATCTAGTAACTTGTTATTTTTGTATGCGCTTTTGTGTCTTTGGATTGTATCTTCATTTTTTTGGAATAGAAGCTACATTTCTTTTCTTGGGAAAAAAAATGTATATCTTGTTGGTCCATACCATTTCCAACACATAAAATTTCATTTCCAGCCATTAATTTACATGAAGATTCACCAAAATCCATAGAATTTGGAGGATGAATTTTTTTTGTGTTAATTTGTTCACTATAATAAAAATTTTCTGAATTAATTACAAGTGAAATTTGCTATAAAAATTTCTGAACATGGTTGAAAATCACCATGAAGAATTTCTGGATATACTTCTATATCACTTTCCTCATTAGATGTGTTATAATGAATGTATGAAGTAGATGAAAACACTGTCTCTTCATACACATGTTCTTCATGGCTGGACTCATGATAAGGCTATTTAATGAATTCTTGATCTTAAAATGCTTCTTCACATCTTTGACCTTCAGTGGGAATTTGATTCTCAACATATGTTTGATCCTCAAGAGGTGTCTCTTGATAAATGTCTTCATCAACATGGTCTTTAATTCCATGATCTTCAATAGTGGATGTAATGGATGATTCTTCTAAGTTTGGGAGAGCTTCTATGACATACTCGATAATCACCTCAACTTCCTCATTTTGATGATGAGGTTCCCAATTATTGATGAGCAACATAAAAAAATGTGCAAGTGTAGAAATGCATATTTTGCCAAGACCCTCAAACCAATCTATTGCTTCATCCTCAAAGGTGAATGCAAAAATAATTATTCTAATAGCCTCCTGAACATCATGAAAATATCTCATAATTAAACAATTGATATAATATATTGTAGGACTGAATTATGATAACCATGAAATAATCCAATGATATTAATCCAATATGAATCATAGCATTCATTTGGAAATATTGAGATTCCCAAGAAATCCATTGGAGCAAAGTATTTGGCTGCCCATTCGTATTCTATTATTGCCATATTTGTCAAAATTATGAGAGACCAAATATAAAAATAAGTTTGCAAAGTGTACCTTCACACTTTTACCAAAATAGAGCATAATAGAGTTGCTAAGGTGAACTTGATTCCTTAAAATGTTGCTCGCTTCACCTCATAGGAAATAAGTCTTCAAAAAAAAACCTCTAAAGGGGAAAGGGCTTCTTCCTTCAATGGAGTCATGAAGATGAGAAAAATATTCAATGAATATTCTCATCCAATGTTGTGTAGCTGATCTACAAGATGTCTTCTGTGAAATGGACTTTATCCTTGACCAATATGCCAAAATGTTATCACACAAACTAACACCTTTAACTTAAAGTCCCAAAAATAGGGTGTTAGCCTTGTGGAACTTAGGAGCTTGGCTGTTGTCACCTCACTAACACTCCCCCACACTTTAGACTTGGGAAAGGTTCCTAGTCAAGGGGGGTTTCCCTATGGGTTAATTAGGCTCACTTTGTGTAGTAATAAGTGGAAGTAAAGAGAACCTGACAACACTGCAAATGGAAAGGAAAAAAATAAATGGGTTTGGGGTTATGAACGAAAGGGAGACTAGTGCCTCATCTACTTGGACTATGGAGTTACTTAATGTAACAACCCTAGTTAAATAGTTGCATAAGGTTTATCAAGTATAGTTAATTAAATAATTAACTGTCCTAGTGTGTATTAGTTAAATAATGATTATTTATTAATATTAATTAATTAATTAATTAATTAATTATTAATTGTTTAATATATGTTGATTAATTAATTAATTGATTAATTAACACATTTAAGGTTTGGTTAAAGAATTAAAGGCTTAATAATTTTAATTTATTTATTAGAAAACTTAAACGTATGAAGGATAAGGCATTGAATGGTTGGATAGGGTATTGAATGGAGGGATAAGGTATTGAATGGAGGGATAAGGTATTAAATGGAGGGATAAGGTGGGTGACATTAAAGGAAGGAGGAGGTGGTGAATGGGGGAGGATATGAGTGGGCAAAGGCATTCAGGAGAAGGACCTTTGGAAATTTGGGGGAATAAAACAACATTTGGAGATTAGGGACTGTATGTGTTTGCTGGTTTGATATTTTCTGGTTTGCAAGTTTGGGTGGACTGTTACAGGGGTGCACCAGGTTGTTGGGAGTTTTGGGCTCGGGGGCCAGGAATCCTCACGAAATCCTAGAGCTAGGGAGCCGGACAGGCTCTGTTCCTAGCTGACATGGAGGAAGATTCGGTTTTGGGCAGAGCAACAGAGAGGACAACTAGAGATTGGGAATTAGCATCAGACAAAGGTATGTATTTTAGTGATTATGTTGTGTTACATGATGGTTATGTGATTTACTTTCATGCCGTGGATAAATTTAATTTATGCTAAATAAGTTATGGTTAAATGTTGAAGATCAAATTGTACAATTTTTTTTTTATCTACTCTCTATTCTTTTAACCTGTGTTTTATAAGGCTCTGTGGGGACATAGACCTTACACATGGTATCAGAGCTGTAGTTCACAATCTGGAGCCTTAAAGGCCTACCTAGAACTAAAATGTAAAATTAAAAAAAAAAGAAGGTATATATCATCCAATTTAATGAACTAGAAAGAGTCTCTTAAGCTGGGATAAAAACTCAGAAATATAATTCCCTGTAGAGGTAAATTCTTCTCTTTTCTGTTACAATAAAAATGGCTTAAAATGACAATGGCCTATAATTAGAATGGAACTGAGTTCCTTAGTAGGGTAGAAAATTCCCCAATATACAATTCATTTAACCTTGATGAATCCTAAGAGACAAGTAACCTTGAAACCTTAAGAAAACCCTAAAAATAAAAGAATGAGAAGTGTGAATCCCTCATAATGTCAAGTCTCTGTTCACTTATTGAAGTCACTTACGCACCTGTAAAATTCCTGACCTCCTGTAAGAAGTAAGAAGGACAAAGAATAAAGAATATTAGGTTCATAAAATCTAAAAAAAAAAATGAAAGAATATATAGCCAAATAACCCGACATAAAGGAAAAAGAAAAAGGGCAAAAATAAAAATAAAAATAAATTATTAAGCATGGCCTATAAAAGAAATAGAAATTTTTATTTATTTATTTATATAAAATATAGGTGAGCTATTTCGTTATANTATATATATATATATATATATATATATATAAAGGCCACTCTACAATCCTGAAGCCACACATCCACAACACAAGTCAAACAACAACATACAATCTAGCGCTCGAACGCCAGTGAAAAACACAAGTGTGTAGCCTTAGGATCACTTCATCAAATGTCAGGCTTGAAGCAACTCGCAACTCACCAGCCGAGTCATAAGTCGCCAGACATTCAAGAAAGAGACGGGCCATAAATGTTTTGGGTTGGTTTCACAATAGAAAGTATTAAACTTGATTTTATATCTCACGGGCACTTGAAAGTATTAAAATCGTTTTTGGCATTTTGGCACCTGCTAAGGACTCTTTATTTGGCATGCTGGAGGCTTTCTTTTATGACAAAAACAATTACCCTAAACTTAGTGGGGTTCGACCTCGTGACTTCCCGCTGACAAATAAAGAAAATCATATTGAACTATACTGCAGAGGGTTCTGTTAAATGACCTAGGCAAGGGAAGAGGGGATAGATTCTGGAAGGTCGAGTGACCGGTCGAATTATGGAACCAGAATTGGGGATGACACAGAGAGGGAAGGGAAAGCGACCGTCGGTGTTTTCACCATGTTATCACACGAGAACACTCTTCGAAAAGGTTCATGAGGGGATTTGAGAGAGTGCGAGAGTTGGTGATATATGCAAAATACGCTTCGGCTCCCATTTTCATCCAGTTGCAGCACCCACAAGCCCACGCATAAAATAAGACACAACACCACACAAGTCAGCCGAGACCAAACACCATGCATCAATTCACAGGGAGGAGGAACCCACGAGGGAACAAGATATTTCACTACACATCCACAAGCCCACACGTAAACTAAGACACAACACCACACAAGTCAGTCGAGACCAAACGCCATGCATCGATTCACAGGGAGGAGGAACCCATGAGGGAGCAAGATATTTCACTACGCATCCACAAGCCCACGCATAAACTAAGACACAACACCACACAAGTCAGTCGAGACGAAACACCATGCATCAATTCACAGGGAGGAGGAACGCACGAGGGAGCAAGATATTTCACTATGCGTCCACAAGCCCTGGAGTAAATCAAGCACAAACACAGAGTAAAAAAAAGGAGAGTTACGGGTTATGGAAATCGATGGGAATGGAACCCTCGACTCCGTGAACCAAACAAACAAATGACAGACTTGTTCAGAAAATTTCCAGACAAGTTTAGAAAATTGACAAGCAAATCTACAACAAACAAGTTCAAGCCATCAACCAAGTGCCTAATCACATGGAGGATAAGCCCACAAGGGGCGGCCTCACATGGAGGATAAGCCCACAAGGGGTGGCCTCACATGGGGCCCAATCGCCAAAAAAAAAGAGAGCGGAGGGAACGCGCCACTGTTCTCGACGCGCCATGGTCGACTGAGCAGAGGGATGGCCATGGCCGCCGACCTCATCCTTAACCTCTGTAGAGTGTTTGAAGAAAAAAAAAATGAGAATGAAAAGGGTCGAGTGAGGCTAGGGTTTGAGAAGATACAAGCGAGATTAATTTAGGGTTGAGGATGAGAGCCCTGGGAAGGAGGGCACGTGGACCTCATGCACCCACGATGCCCGACTTCAAATATAAAAAAAGAAAATTTTGTTTATTTTTTTAATTTTTAAATTTTTTTCTCTTATTTAAATTTTTTTTTTAAAATTTCTTTTGAATTATGTTTTTTTAGATGGTATAAAATTGTTAAAAAAATAAAATAACTATATAATAAAAAAAAAATAAAGTTAAAAAATAAAATAATAAGTTTGGGGTCCATGGGTTTTGAACCCACGACCACCCACCAAGCCCAAGCCTTAAGAAATGACCAAACACCAACGTGCCACACATATCACTTTTACAAAATAAATTCACATGTAGATAAATTAATTATCAATAGTAACAACGTACTATCCCGAAGTATAACATCCCATTATCCAAGTTAACCAAGCACTGAGTTCCATGCCCTCAACCATCGAGCCAAGCGCCAAGTCCTTCCATTCCATTCCACCAGTCAAAGCCACTCACCAAGCCCGCAAGGGAGCATTTTGTGCACAACGTATTAACATTATAAAATTTTAATGTTAATAATGGGTTTGAAACCTATTATTATTAATCAAATATATATATCCCCTTGATTAATGAATGTAATAGTGTAACTTTATAATTTACAGGTTAAAATTCCATGTAGAGTAGCGGGAGTTTGATGCGGGTTATGGGAAGTAGTCAGGGTAGAATAGGGGTATAATAGAAAGCACCATATAAGGGATCTGATGCATTGTGGCGAGTATGGTACAGTGCTAGCGTAACTACTAGGGAGAGGGTCAATAGTTTTCTTAGGCGAAGACATCAAGGTTAGATGCTTTAACCCTAACCTAGCCACCTCCCCTAAAGAGAGTAACGTCTGTTTATAGACAAGTAAAAAAAAACTTATGCCTAACCCTGTTTTCTAGTTTAAGTTGCGCAAATGTGAAATGTCCTTGAACTCACCTTGACAACTTTGGTTGATGCAGGTTAAATCATACAGGATGGTTAGGACTCGAGGAAATCGAGGCAGAGGGGCATCGTCGCAGGGACTGCCAGCGCCGCCACCACCATCGCCTGAACTAGCTCTCATACTGCGCTCTTTGGAGGCCATAAATGAGACTTTAAAGGGGTGTCAACCAAAAGGGATTGAAATGGAGCCCCCACCATCTGGGACGGGTAATCTAGAAGTGTCAAGGGATTCAGGGGGAGGACCTCCACCTGAAGACATCACTAGAGAACTGTAGAAGATCAAACTTCCGGAGTTTGCCGGGGGTCGTGCCAGTGAATGTGTCGAGGCATGGTTGGAAGGCATGACAAGGTGTTTCGCCTTAAGAGACTACGCGTCCACTTCAAAGGAGAAGATAGTGATTTTTCAGTTGAGAGACAGTGCCTTGAACTCGTGGGGCAACCTGGAAAGACAACTGCATATTACCCCAGACACAGAATTTTGGGAACTTTTCGAGGAGAGGTTACGAAGGAAATATCTGCCAGCTTACTATGAGGAACAACAGGTGGGAGCATTTCATGCTCTAGTACAAGGAAATAGGACTATAGAAGAATATGAGATCAGGTTTATGGAATTGGTCAAATATGTCTTATACATGGATAATGACCAACAACAGGAAAAACGCTTTGTCTATGGGTTAAACCATAAGATAAGGGCTATGGTGCGGATGCGGAAACCGTCTTCAGTAGCGGAAGTTGTGGAAAATGTGTGTTATGTGGAGGAAAACATGAACTTAACCGGAGGTACGAGACCGACCTTTCCACATCGTCCTGGATTCGTGGGGAATGCCCCTAGGACATTTTCCAGGGGAGGGGGCTCAAGGCCACCTCCATATGGTAATAGAGTTGCACCAAGGACAATATCCGCAGGGATTTCAATGGCAGCGAGTGCAACATCTCGTTCATCACCAACGATGCAGGCAGGTCCACAACCATCTCAGGGAGCAGCTAGTAGGGGCAGGGGTTCCAGGGGAAGGAACTCATTTCAGAGATAGTCACATAAAAATGCGCAGGTTCAATCTCGTGTTACCTGTTGGGGGTGTGGAGGACCCCATTACTAGAGGAACTACCCAGAGTTACAATAAGGATTTGTGCATAGAGAAGGAAAGGCCCCAATGGGAAGAGCAAGTAGCAGCCACCAGATTTACGCATCGGTTAATAATCACCAGGCAGAACATCAATCCACGGTGTTGGAGTCATCAGGTATGCTAAATCATATCAATGTTAAGATTTTATTTGATTCGGGTGCTACAGATAGTTTCATTTCACCATCGGCATTAGAAAAGAGTGGATTGGCAGCCTACGAGAATGATGACTTTAAACAAGTCGAGATGGCTTTGAGGGAAAAAAAAGCGGTAGGACCTAGCGTCGATAATTGTATAGTAGACCTGGGAGTGTGTAATACCAGGTTGATGGTATACGTCACTGCTCTCAGGGCATATGACCTAATCATGGGAATGGATTGGTTAGAAGCTCATTGAGCTTTGGTAGATTGTTTCACAAAAAGGGTGCTTTGTGTCGATGATGAAGGAAGACCAGTAGAGATCCAGGGTGTACGAGGAAAGGTGTCATTACGCTTTATCTCAACTATGAAGGTTAAGTGATGCTTGAGGCAAGGGTGTCGACTATATGTAGTGGAAGCAGTGAATGAAAGGAAGGGACCCTCCTTGGATCAGTACCCGGTATTGTCAGAATTTAAGGATGTTTTTCCGAATGAGTTACTAGGGTTACCTTCT
>SNQJ01S0018260.1:90963-116608 GCA_010110895.2 Picea sitchensis
TCTTGGCTTACTTACTAATAATGACGGTTATTTGTTATGAATGTGTGAACCATGTTTCTTTTCCCTTGTATCATAAAATACTTTAACTTCGGGACGAAGTTTCCTGAAGGGTGGGTGTATGTAACAACCCTACTTAAATAGTTGCATAAGGTTTATCAAGTATAGTTAATTAAATAATTAACTGTTCTAGTGTGTATTAGTTAAATAATGATTATTTATTAATAATCTTATTTATTTATTGTTTAATATATGTTGATTAATTAATTAATTGATTAATTAACACATTTAAGGTTTGGGTAAAGAATTAAAGACTTAATAATTTTAATTTATTTATTAGAAAACTTAAACGTATGAAGGATAAGGCATTAAATGGCTGGATAGGGTATTGAATGGAGGGATAAGGTGGGTGGAATTAAAGGAAGGAGGAGGCGGTGAATGGGGGATGATATGAGTGGGCATAGGCATTCGGGAGAAGGACCTTTGGAAATTTGGGGGAAGAAAACAACATTTGGAGATTAGGGACTGTATGTGTTTGCTGGTTTGATATTTTCTGGTTTGGAAGTTTGGGTGGACTATTACAGGGGTGCACCAGGTTGCTGGGAGTTTTGGGCTTGGGGGCCAGGAATCCTAACAGAATTCTGGAGCTAGGGAGCCGGATAAGCTCTGTTTCTAGCTAGCAGGGAGGAAGATTCGGTTTTGGGCAGAGTTTTGGGCAGAGCAGCAGAGAGGACAACCGAAGATTGAGAATTAGCATCAGACAAAGGTATGCATTTTAGTGATTATGCTGTGTTACGTGATGGTTATGTGATTTACTTTCATGCTCTGGATAAATTTAATTTATGCTGAATAAGTTATGGTTAAATGCTGAAGATTAAATTGTACAGAAAACATTTATCTACTCTCTATTCTTTTAACCTATGTTTTATAAGGCTTTGTGGGGACAAAGACCTTACACTTAAGTCATTTCAAGAGGGAAATTCAATGGCATATAAACAACCATTTGACATGTTCTACACACCTTGACTTGGTTCAATGATAGGTTTTGGTGACTAGAATTTACAATATTATCGAGGGAGAGGATCACTTAAGATCCACTACTCAAAGAAAGTATAAGGTAGCCCCTTACTTCAAGATTTTATACATACACACCCAATCAATGTATGTAGAATGTGTAATGTTGTGACCTTTGAAAGGTGGGTAACTAGAGATTATAGGACACAAATTAACTATATCACTAGGTGTCTCTCAATGTAGCATGATGCTCCTCTATGGCCTTATTTTCTTTTGGCATTCAAAATCCTACAAAATGTATAACTTCTAAATATATTCCCTAGAACATATATCCAGAAATAAAATTGCACATAAATAACAACACCACTTACATAGATAAAAGACAAAGTCCTCTAAAACTTGGAACTATCTTGCTTACAAGTACTTTCATTTCTCATTGATTCCAATCCAAGTTACAAATGGAGTGAAAAAATCGTTATAGATTTGAGCTCCAACTCCTCATATAATAAAATATGATTTATTTTTCTAAATCCACTTTTCCCTCCAAGGGATATAATAAAAACAAGACTCTCAACAACTTGCTTACTAAGAGTATCAAGAAGTTTGTTGAGATCTCAACTTCTTCCAATAAAATATTCTAGGAAAAAAATAATAATATTATCTCCTCTAACTAACTCCAACAACCAAGTCAATCAATGAATAAACTAGGAGTTAGTTGCAACTACATACCAAAATAGCTAATGAGATAACAACCTTTTGAACTAATTCTTCAAAAGCATAAAGACATAACCACTTCCCCAAAGTAGTTAATTGGCTATGTAATCACGCTTCAATGACTTTCAAAGTGTCCATACATGAAGAGTAGAGAGAATTGCTCCACCAATAATTAATTATTTATCACACGTGTGACGTCCAAGGCTCATAGTAGAAGGTGATTCATCCAATGAAAGATATTCAAACAACTAAGAGAGAGGGCAAAAAATATCCACCTTGCTACACAACATTAAATGCCGCAACATGTGATGTATAGGCCTTCATATTTGAAGCATTTCAGATTCAATGACCTATACATCACCCACCACAACATTCAAGGTGGATATTGACCACTAGGAGAGAGGGGGAGGCACCATCCCAAATCACATGTGGACGTACGATGGTCAACGTTCCAACACAACATGAGATGAAAATAACAATGGGAAAAAAACCAATAGCATGGACGACTTCACGCTGATCGTAGATGAAGAAATGTAAATGTCCATGTCTTAATAGCATGGACGACTTCACGCTGATCGTAGATGAAGAAATGTAAATGTCCATGTCTTCATGGATCATAATAAAACAACTCCATAAAAAAGGTCATACAACACCTCATCTTATACGAATCGTAGGGTTAAGATGACATCATGCTCCATGGCTTTGTCCCCACTTACCCATGTCATCATATAAAATTAAGTTAAGGGGGCCTCTTGTATGCTTTTACAAATGAATAAGAAAGCATCCCATTGGAATGACACCACCCTCCTTTAGCCATCGTATGGCTTCAACTTTTCTTAGTAGATAATTTAAGAAGGGGGAAAACCTTCATATGTGACATCATTTCCTCTTTTTAAGATTGGTACATTGGTGTATGATAAAGTGGCTACCTTTTATTAATATTACCTTTAATATTGTCTTAACATTGTTAAAAGGGGTGATCCCTTTATTAAAACTTTTTTCACTTTGTCTCTCTTTTTTGCTTAGCACATGTGTTTTTATTAATCACTATCTTAGAAAAATATTTGGGCACTTCTTGAGTCACAATGAATCCAAATACCATAACCAAGGAGCACGTGATCACCAAGAAACCAAGAGCATGATCCATCAAGGAGGACCATCTATGATCAACCATCTTTAAGGAAATAAAATTCCAGGTAAATTATCCCGACAAATTTATCTTTACCTATCATGCCATATGAAGGATAAGAGGTTGAAAATCAAAGAAATTTTGAAACAAAGATTTATAAAAGAGAAATGATGTGTAATTAATAAAAGAAAATGCATATTGAAAAGGTATGAAATTTAAGCATAATTTGTAATATTTATTTTAGCATAATTTGTAATATTTATAGTTGTTGAGTGATTCCATCTTAGGTCAAACCAATTTTCTCAACTAGGTCATCATATGTGTTTTCCATTGTAAATGTAAAATTTTGTTACATTTAACATCGATTCCTTTATTTTACACATTGAGAGGGATAATAGTGGAACAAGTCTCAAGGATCCAGTATTCGTCGCTTAAGACTTTGAATTTTTGTTAAATTTAAAAATATTTATACTTGAGGAGCACAAAGACTAATTAGTTATTTGAAAGAATTTTAATGAATAACTATTCATGTATCGACTCCCAACTGCTTCACTATTTGCAATGGGAGGAGCCTTATTTATTAAAATGTGACAAAATGAGTGCTTTTTCCCTAAGCTTACACTTACTTTGTATTTGTTGGTCGGAAGAGAAAACATCCATTTAATTGATTAGGTAGTGAGGGATTTTACCTCTTAGTATTTTAGGTTTGGAGGTCCGAGGGACCCTTCCATATTCGATTTAATCGTATGAGTAATCGAAAGTTTGTCCCTTCAGTACCCAATCACTTATTTTTTTCACGCGAAAAAATAGTTTCACTGTTATTCTTATTAGAATCAAATGAACTTTCATTTATATAAATGTGTCTTTCATGAAGTAGAAATGTTCTTTCTCCTTCTACAGATTTTACCTGTGGATTCATAAAGTCACTTAATGTGGCATATACTTAGTTTTACATGACTGTTGTGTCTAATTAGAAACCTCATTATAATATGTGTAGTTTGTCCCTTCAGTACCCAATCACTTATATACTTGTCGGTTGGGAAAGTCATCGGTAATTTTTAATGAACTCATATGAGGAGGACATTTCTCCCTTTAGTATTTGACAACCTTACTCAGATATTGCAAGAACCATTAGAAAAGGAGAGTAGTGAAGGTATTTGGTAATCCAATTTTGGGGATTTATTTGATTGTAAATTTGAAACCAATTGTAGTGGACGTCTTTATATATATTTCAGTTATGGGAAATAATCCAAGAGTATATTCAATAGCCCATTACAAGTCAAATATACCAATAAATTGTGATTTAGCAAGGGACGAGGCATCTCGAAGCTGACCGAGATGGACCTCTATACCAGGGATCGTCTACCCATCTACATCACTATACTAATGACCAAGTTTTGTATGGATAAAAAGGTTCTACACATCTATACAATCATGACTACCTCTAATACATGAGGTCATCAATAAGGGGTTTATCTTTTATTACGTTGAAATAATTTCAATTATTCGATCCTTAATTTCATGAGACCAAAGAAAAAGATAGTACAAATTTTATATGGTATTTTACTTGAGGGATACTATTCACTTCTCACACTTTTCTAGGAATGCATTGAGCCTAGAATCCTTCTAAGCCTCCCATCCATATGCATTTCCTAGATACGTGGAAAATAAATTATGCATCAAAATATGAGTCTACATGTGATAGCTTCCTAATAGTTTTGTACAAAGTTATATTTGGTAATCCATGCACAATATTTTCTAAAGAAATGGTAAGGTCATAAAACTAATCAACAATAACTATATTGATAAACTTCTGAGTTATATTATGATATACTATGCTACAAAGACTCCCCATTTATTGCCTAAGAATTTGTTAGACATATTGGTTTTGAGGGAGATTACATATCAATGTTCGCTCCCTAGAGAAAAATTAGTCTTCAAACCAAGAATATAAATACTATCCATCCTATCCCCTTATGATTGGGGTGTACATCCTTTTGAATTTTTTTATGATTAGATTATGGTTTAATATTTTAGTAGGATAAGTTGCGAGAGAGATAAGGGAGGGATTGTTTAAGGTTAATGATCAATAGAAATTAAAGAAATATCTAATCATTTTGATCAACAAAACTTAACTTGGTCGTATTTTCATAAAGAATGTTGGAAGAAGAGATGCATGTTATTCATATGAAGTTAAGAGGGTAAAATCATGAAGGTGGGTAACACATTCATGAGAATGGAGGCGGAAAAACTGTTAGAAAAAAAATTTCGGTCAAAGTTTTCATTTTTTAGGCTGAAAACGTACATCTTTCAGCCGAAAAGGTTTTCAGCCAAAAACTTGAACGTCAAATCGAACTGTGCATGAACGAAATCCTCTACTTTCGTGCAATAAAAACCGACAACCAATTTTTTTCTCCGGCAGCAAAGAGTTCGGTTGAAATTTTTTTCGGTCGAAATATTTTTCGACCGAAAAGTTTTTCGACTGAAAACCTAATTTATATATAGCCGTCCTTTCACATGCCTATTACTATACAAACGGTGGAAGTGAACTATGGCAGATTGTTGACCTCTGATGGGTAGGTTCTGTTGGCGATTGGTGTTGGCTATTGGATGTGGTGTTGTTGGATGTTGGCATTGGCATTGGCTGTTGGCTATTGCCGAGTGGCGGTTTCATTTCCAGGTAAATATCCTGTATTGATTTTTTTTTTTTGGGGTAAATTTTAATTTTTTGATATTTTTAATTATGTAGGACTATGCATAGAGTCCATATGGACTCTTTCCATTCACACATAGTGCCATATGGCATCATGTGTGAACGAGCAAAGTCCATATGGACTCTGTCTGTTTGCACAGGGTGCCATATGGCACTCTATGCGAATGGACAGAGTCCATGGACTCTGTACATTCAAACATAGTGCCATATGGAATCTGTGCGAATGAAGTGCACAGATATAATTCAAATATAATGAACTTTTTTATAATTCAAATATGTACATGTTTACTTTACATGTGCTGGTTGTGAATGCTGGTGGTTGGTGCAGTTCGGGATTGTTGGTGGTTGGTGTTGTTGGTGAATGCTGGTGGTTGGTGCTGTTCGAGACTACTGGCGGTTGGTGCTATTGGTGAGAACTAGCGGTTTGTGAACATTGGTGTTGTTGGAAAATTTGGGTGTAGGCGTCAATGCCAGGTAAGTCTTGTTTATATTTGTAACCTATTTTTTTTTTTTTTTAGTTTTTTAAATTTTATTTAGTTATAGATTTTTATGTTGGTTTGAGTCTGCACAGAGTCCATAAGGACTCTTCTTATGGAACCCTATGCAAATGGGAAGAGTCATTTGTAATTTATTATTATTATTATTTTTTAATTTTTAATTTTATTAAGTTATAGTTTTTTTATTTTGGTTTGAATCCGCACAGAGTCCATAAGGACTTTGTCCATTCGCAAAGAGTCCATATGACACTCTGCGAATGGGCAGAGTCCATTTGGACTCTACCCATTCACACAGGGTGTCATATGGCATGTTGTGCGAATTGGCAGAGTCCATATGGACTCTGCCCATTCACACATAGTGCCCAGTGTGGTACAATACCTTCCATCCATAAATTTTTTATTTTTGGTTTCAATTTATATATTGAAGTTTTTGTAATTTTCAAACATGTACATTTAGACTCTTAGTTAAGTAGTTAGTATTTTATTAGCTAATGCAATTAAATTTTTGAAATTTATCTAAAGTTAGTGTCAAATATTCTTGTTAATTTGCTACTTATGTTGTGTTTGAGTTATGGGTGGTCTACTTTTTTAGTATAATAATAGCTAAATCACTAGATTTATTTGTAAAATGTAAATTTGGAATGAACTACTTAATGTTTTATTTTTTGTTGACCTTTACTTCAATTATATAAATAGAATGTAGAGATTAAAGTTTTTCAAGTGGTGATGCATAAAAGAATGTCTACAAACATACTTTACTAACAACAATTTTAAATTTTTTAATTGTAACTAAGAGATTTAATATCAAGAAAAAAGACTACATGAAAGCTATAGAGCACGTACATAAAGGTATGTTTCAAAAGTGACACATGATAACTAAATAATAGACTATGCATTAGCATATAACAAATACTAATTATATCCAAAAGGAAAAATTTCCCAACACTTTTGAGTGGTATAGATTTTACAAGATACACCTAGTATAATAGGAACTTAGAAAAATGTATATCGACTGTCCGTATCTTCCATTGTTGGTTTGTCTGTGTCCAACTTTGGTTTTGTTATTTCCATGTTGTCTACAAGTTGATGCACAATATCATCTTCCTATGATCCCCCATAGTTAAATAATTTACAAAATACACCTAATTCAAGGCTTCGAATTGGTCTCCCTTGCTCATATTGATAACCAGATTCCAAAGAATATTACATTCAACATCTACAATGACTATTTGCCTCTTATATCGGACAAGAGTGGTCATAATTGTTACAACTTGAGTGACTGTCTATTGTTCATTTTCATGAATTTTGGTTGGAGATGAAAATATTGATTTTTTGTTTCCCTGAATGGAATCTTCATGATTTCATAACACCCTTCTAATCTCCTTCAACTCCCTATAATGCATAATAAGTAAATGAAAATTAGGGACTTATTACCACTTGAAAGTAATCTAATCATTGAGCTACACAAATAGTGCACCAATACTCCAAGTCAAAGGGTCTTGGACAAATTCATAGAGTGGAAATATGGAAATACTCTACCCAAAAAGAGAACAAAGAAATCAAAATAACCTTGAGTGTACTTATAAAACAATACCTTTGAAAAGTTAGGACTTTTACTATTTCTACTGGAAAATGCACGGATGATATTTAACCTAGGATTTTAATATTATCCAACAACTTTATAAATTGAAACGTTGTCTTGAAATGACATTCATGACTGCTACAATCATTGTTGCCTCGATTTTGTTTCAACTCTTTGCCCATATTCATATTCATATACATGGACATATTACGAAGATCGAATCAGACCAAACCAAGTTTTAACATCGGTGCAAATGATATTGTTCTACGAGATATTGGGGGATGATTGTTGACTCTACGCAGAGTCCATAACATGGAATCTACACAAACTCCATCTAGATTTCGTGCATAGTTCATATGGACGCCGTGCCATTCAAAAAAAGTGCCACATGGTCTCTGTCCAAGTGAAAACACTCTTGGAACTATATTAGAAAACACTCTTGGAACTATTTCTTTAAAAAATCATTAAACATAATAAAGAAAAAATATAAAAAAATATTCAATTGGATAAGACTAGAAAAACTCTGAGAAACTTTTGTCACCCATAAGAAACTTGAACAATCCTAAATACCTCGAAATATTTTCAAGTTATTATCTTAAATGATAAATATTGAAGTGCATGCCTTTGTGGTTCTAGAAGCTTCTCTTTACTCCTTCCTAAACTAGTGGATGCTCTTCTATTCCCATGCAAAGTCCAAGAGGCTTTGAATTACTAAAAATATGTACAAAATCTTCCAAGAGCACTGGAACAAACCATCCTATGTTATTCCTTGTCATGATCAATTTGTCTTGTGTAAACATTGTTTCACTATACTTAGAACTGCCTACCTTGGTTGTCATGGAACACTATTAAAATTTCGTTTTCTCCTCTAATTAGGTTTCTCGATTGTGGTTCCATTTAATCCTTAGCAATTAATGAAACACAAAATACAATAATTAATTCTTGTAACTTAAATATTTAAGATAAAAATACTTCTAGTTGTTATAGCACTTAAGGAGATATCTCCATAGGGTCATTTTTCCTTCCAACCATAGGCACCTACAAAATGGGAATGAAGCAACAAGGGTGAATATGTTACCTTGAGAGCTCCCACATAATCCAAACTCGTTTTTCAATATAATTGGGATTCCCTCTTTGAAGTTTAGAGATCCAAACAACTCAACCCATAACATTGGCCAAGTAAGGAAAAATATCTAATATGCTAGATTAGTATGTTTTTTAAACCTATAAAGACGTGTTACTTTTATTTTTATTTTTATCTTCATTGAATAACTCAATGAATCAACATAAGTAAAATCATAGACCATTTATAAACATTTGTCTCGATCAATTTGTCTTGTGTAAACATTGTTTCACTATACTTAGATCTTCCTACCTTGGTTGTCATGACACACTATGAAAATTTCGTCTTCTTCTCTAATTAGGTTTCTTGGTTGTGATTCCATTTAATCCTTAGGAATCCATTGACTAATTTTTACACACACATAAATATATCAATTCCATATTACAATGGAAATAAACATAAATGCACAACAATTTCCCCAAATCACTACAACAAATATTTAATAACATGCATGTTTTACACAATGATTTTGATCCAATTACACAATTAATCATTCAAACAAACAATTCTAAAATTATTAGCTTGTTTTTTTTCTTAACAGAAACGGTTATGGGGTGTTTATATTCATCTTGGCCTGAATGCCGAAAATCTGATTACATTGGTGATTTCTTTGTTCTGTTGCATCTTGCTGCTAAGAATGAGGGTGCAGCTGAGGCTTTCCGATTTCCTCCTTGATAAGGAGCGCAAATACTTGATTTCAGTGATTTTCCCCCACTTGGAGATACAGACAAATTTGTTTAAGAGTAAACAGTAAAATATGGCAGCAAACTTCTTAAGGAATGGGTTCCCATGATTCTTCTTCGTCTTTCATCTTGACCCCGACAGAGAGGAGGGCAGCTTTGTTGGCTTTGATGTCCGCCTCTTTATTATGAATTCTCAACACATGATAGTACCTCAACTTCTGAAAGTAGTTTCCCAAGCCTTTGATTCTAATTATCAGCCTTGATAGTTTAAGATCCGAAGCTGGGGAGTTGGAAACCATTGCGTTTATGATGATCTGGGAGTCACCTATTACATTGGCTTCTTTTATGTTTAAGTCTTTGAGGATCTTGAGACCTTGGAAGAGGGCCAAGGCCTCAGCTTGAATGCTGGAAGAATAACCGAGTCCCCAGGCATAAGAATGGATTTTATCCCCAAAAGGATTTATAACAACACCTCCTGCACCAGCTTTGCCCAGATTTCCCTTTGCTGCTCCATCAAAAAAGAGGGAATGTCTTGCTTGCATTTTGAGCCAATCTTGAAAGTCGGTTTCAGATTTTCTTATTTGCCACTCTTTAATAGTAGGGTCTTTTCTAACTGTTGGGGTGAATCTAATATCTAGAGTTGATCCCCATGCAATGTCCCGTTGACTGAGATTGGAGTCGTCCTTTATGTCAATCAGGCATTCCTTTAATTGGTCTTTAATCCTGATTTCTAAGGCCTTGGGATTCTACTTTTCATTCCTGAAGACTCTTCTGTTGCGTTCTAGCCATATCTGCCAACAAATGACCTTTGGGAGGACCGCCCATGCCGCTTTGATTATATGATTCTTTGGGGGAGGACCGGGATATCTGATTTCCCATTTCGAGAAGAGTTCAGCAGTGGAGCGAGGAAACACAAAATTTGGATCTACATCTTGGACAAAGAAAGACCAAATCTGTTTGGAGAAACTGCATTCTAGAATTAGATGGACTGCTGTCTCAGTATTATCGTTGCACAGTGAGCAGATGGAGGGACCGTAGAAACCTTTCCTCTGCAAATAATCATAAGTTAGGATTTTGCCATGGCAGAAGAGCCAGGCAAAAAAGTCGATTTTGGGCCATGAAGGAAAACGCCAGACCCCTTTCCATGGNNNNATCCTAGAGTGACGGCATAACCTCTGGAATTCGGCCCCCATCCTTTCCAGTCTTTTTTCCTCATGTGCGTGGGCGCCAGACCGTGAAGAAGCTCGAGCAGCGTGGTCCATTCGGTGGTCAAATGATCCGACACTTCAATGGGCTTCCATCCTGCCCAATCAGAGTTGTTCCAACAAGAAATATCCCACAGCGATCGCAGTCCCTTTTTGTCCATCCAGCAACGCAACGATCTAATGGAGGCTCTGTCTTCTATTGGGGCCTTATTCATTATTTTGTCTGTCCATATGTTGATTTTTTTTCCGTTACCTGGGATCCAGTAGGAGTGCGTAGTGATTAGAGGGGCAAGTTTGGCATACAGCTTGAGAAAGGCTGAGTTGGGCATTTGAGTCACCTGTTCTAGACATCTGGTTCGAGGTCCTCTGAAATATTTTTTCCAGAGAGCCAATTGGGCCCAGCCCGGCTTGGGCGCAATGATCTTCCAAATAATCTTTGCCGCCATTGCCACATTCTGCTGACAGAGGTTTTTGAAGTTTAGACCACCCTCACACACCGACTTGGAGATGGTTTCCCAACTGACAAGGGGGATCTTATTTTCGTTCTGTTTTCCTCCCTTCCAGAAGAAAATCCGAATGTACTCTTCCATTTTTTTTAAGATGGTCACCGGAGCGAGAAGTCCGGCGAATTGGAATAAAGGGAGGCTGGTAAGCACAGATTTGATTAAGACATATTTTCCAGCGGAGTTAAGCCAAGAGTAACCCCAGGCTTGGATCTTGGACTTGAATTTTTCCAACTGAGGGAGCCAGTATTTGCTTGCTGGTCTCTTATAAGTTACAGGGAGGCCCAAGTATTTAAAGGAGGCCCAAGAAGAAGAGGCTGCAAACCCCAAACATCTAGATATGTCAGAGAGAAATCTAGGCGTAGTATTCCAGCTGTAGATGTGGCATTTGCTCTTGTTGATGACGCTTCCTGAGGCCTCACTGAATTCATCCAAAACTGATTTGAATTTGTAGGCAGAGGAGAGAGAGGCAACACCCAAAAGCAGAGTGTCATCCGCAAACAAGGCATGATTAATGTTTTTGACCCCTCTGGCAATACACAGTCCGTTTATGTCTTGATCTTGCATTATTTTGTCTAACAGGAAACTGAGGACAGAAGCTTGGATGACAAAGAGCAGAGGGGAAAGAGGACACCCCTACCTAAGTCCTCTCGAAGCCTTGAAAAACTCAGTGGTTCTTCCATTTACCAGTGGAGCAATCCATGGCTCCGAGATACATGCCCTAATCCATTTGATGAAATTTTCTCCAAAACCAAATTTGCTCATAACATTTAAAAGAAAACTA
The DNA here is from genome assembly GCA_010110895.2 of Picea sitchensis. Taxonomy (NCBI): domain Eukaryota; kingdom Viridiplantae; phylum Streptophyta; class Pinopsida; order Pinales; family Pinaceae; genus Picea; species Picea sitchensis. Next base: position 102,908 of record SNQJ01S0018260.1, read on the forward strand.
TGATTTACTCGATCAAAAGCGTTTKCTAAATCCAGTTTAACCACCATACCTTGCTCTTTTCGGCGAAGACTTGAGTGGATTGCCTCTTGTACAAGAATGTAATTGTCCACGATCTGCCTACCTTGGATGTAACCTCCTTGATTTTCAGGAATTATTTTAGGGAGAATGCACTTCAACCTGTTTGCAATTACTTTAGTGATTATTTTATATCCAATGTTGCAAAGGGAGATTGGACAGAATCTGTTGAAGTTGTTGGCGCCTTTTTCCTTGGGTAAGAGGGCTAAAAATCAAGAATTTGTGCTGCCGCCTATTCTCTGAGTGTTTTGAGACTTCTGTACCATTTTGAGGAGGTCCTTTTCAACAATCTGCCAATAGGCTTGGAGAAATCTAGCAGAGAATCCATCCGGCCCGGGGGCCTTATCAGGATCCATATCAAACAGAGCCTTTTTGACTTCATCTTTAGTGACTTTGGTCTCCAGCTTCTCCTTCATACGCTGAGAGAGAACAGTGGGTATAATGTCTAGCAGATCTGGATATTGGTTTGGGTCTTTTTCCTCTCTATACAAGTCTTGAAAGTGTGAGAAGGATGCTTTCTTTATGTGATAAAAATCGTTGTGAGTATCTTTATCCACTTTAATCTCTGAAATGCTGTTGAAACATTTCCTTACCTGGGCTTGTTTATGGAAAAAAGCAGTGTTCCTATCCCCTGCTTTGAGCCAGAGATTGCGAGATTTTAATCTCCAATGCTCTTCTTCAGCTAGGCATGCCTTGTGATAGCACTGTTGCAGCTGAGATTCTTGATCTATTAACTCCTTTGTGATGGAAGCATTCTCCATACAGGCTTGATGAGAGACAAGGGTGGCTTTAATGGATTTCCTTTCTGTGGCTGGGTTGGGCAGAGTTTTGGCCCAACTCTTTAGAACTCCTTTTACCCTTCTAAGTTTTTCCTCCCATCTATAGAAAGGCGAGCCATTGACAAGCTTATTCCAACAATCCTTGACAGTTTGCATAAAGTCTGGCTCCTTTACCCATAGTGGGCTAAATCTAAAGGGGATGGGGCCTAGGTCATGGTGAGCTAGAAGTTCTAGCTTTATGGGCTTATGGTCCGAAACGCTACTTGCAAGGATATGCATTTTGGGCTCTAAACCTAGCAGCAAAAAGGAGCTTTGAATAAAAAATCTATCTAGCCTGGCAGCAATATGTCCAGGACCCACTGTTTTATTAGACCAAGAGTACTTACCAGATGAGGGTTTGGTATCTAGCAGGTCCCATTCCTACATAATGTCCTCCACCCATTCCCTTGCTGGATCTCGAACTACGCTGCCTCCCCTTTTTTCAGATGGGTGAAGAGTAAGGTTGAGGTCTCCAACAATAATTATATTTTCCAATTGTGTCAGCTCTGCTTGGCGCCGTATAGAGTCCCAACAATCTTTTTTTCCCCCGACATTGACTGGAGAGTAGACATTGAAAAGACAAAAGGTTTCTTTAGTGTCCAAATTCTGCATTTTCAGTAACAGCCAATGAGTGTTTCGAACCTCTAATAGAACTGTAAATTTGTTATCATTCCAAAGAGTGCCGATCCCTCCTGAGGCCCCCCGGGCAGGGATGGCTCTTGCTTCAATTTTCATCCAAAGTTTCTTGCTTTCTTGAAGGAAGGCTATGTCTTCCAACTTTGTCTCCTGGACGAGAAGTATGTCTGGGGTTTCTGTTCTGATTAAACTTCTGATGGCTTCTTCCTTTACTTTGGACCCCATACCTCTACAATTCCAGGAGATGAACTTCATTATTTTTGTTTCTGGAGGGCTCCCTTGGAGCCTTGGGTCTGGTTTTTTAGTATCTTAGTCTTTGGGGCTAGCAGTTTTTCCAGCGTTGGCTGGCTGCCCTGTAGTTTTTATTTGTGGGTCTCCTGCTCCCTTTTTTCCCTGTCAGTTTTTCGGCCTCTTAGAGATCTCCTCACCGAGGTTTGGGACTCACCTATTTCTCCTTCCTCTTTTGATTCGTCTGTATCCTGCTCTTCTCCCTCGACTTCTATAGCCTTACCTTGAGGATCCTCAACACTTGTTCCTTTGTTTGTGGCTGAGGACGTACCTTTACTGGAAGGATCTGCTTTTTGGGTCTCGGTCTCCATGGTAGCTTCTGTCTCCTCTTGGACCCTGACCTCCTGTGTGTTCTCTGGTTGTTTACTTAGAGGGACAAACTTATTTCCTGGACCAGTATTGAGAGGAGTTTGCTGGGCAATGACCTGATTGGATCCCTTGCCATTAGGGCCTCCCAGCTTCTGACTCTTGAGATTGTATTTGGATCGCTTGACTTGGTTCCATCCATCCTCCTGTCCCTGCATAGCCTCTTTGTTGGTCGGGCATCCTCTGGCGAAATGGCCATAAACATGGCATTTTCGACATTTGAAGGGTAGTTGTTCATAGTCTAGTTTCTGTAGATGCGTCCAACTTCCGACCTGTAATGTGATGGCCTCTAGAAGACCCACCTCTAGATCTACTTCTACACAGATCCTGGCACAGTCATATTGATCCTTGGTATTCGCTCGGTCTATAAATTTTCCCAGAGCATTTCCAATGTGTCTCAGGGAGTCCCCATTCCAACAGTGAACTGAGAGATTTGGGAGTCTGACCCACACCGGGACGGCTTTGGGCACATCTACTGCCAGATCGAAGTCCGGAGTCCATTTGTTCAAGTACAGACCCTGAGGGCCCATGAAGTAGGGGCCATTTTGGAAGATCAGGTCTTTGTCGTCCTTTGAAGTGAACTCAAAGAGGAAGTATCCTCTTCCCAGAAAGTAAGAAGTGACGCTTTCTTTGATCAACGACGCCCAGTTTCTGTTGACCCAACTTTCGGTGGATTTTGGGGACGACCATAGCCCCGTGAACTGGCCAATGAGAGCCCGATCGRCCAACGACAGAGAAACCTGAATAGGGGTTTCTGGAGGGAGGGAGATCACAGGGATATCATCTAGTTTTTTCACAAATTTCGTAGCTTCCGAGTTTCTCTTCTGTGGGAGTCCAGCCAGGAKCCTATTGAAGGCCTCAGCAGGCGAAGTCGACGGAGGAGGCGTAGGGGACGCCTGTGGGGTGCCCAGTCCCTCCATGGACGCGAATCCTGGGCTCGGGCCTATCCCGTAGAGCTCAGACCCTGCTAACTTGAGTGAAGCAGTTGGCCTGCCTTTTTAGCTCAAAGTAGCATGCATGCAACTTATGCATGCAATGATTCTCACTTATCGAAGGCGCAGACCAGAAACTCCACGCCCACTCCACGTTCCATAGGCAGTGCTCCTCTTCACCAGCGAGTGACCCACACACTGGCAAGCGAACCGCCTCCATAGCGAGCTTGCTGCTCCACAAAAACACAAGATGAGCGCGAGCCTCTTAACTGGAAATCGCCCTTCTTGGAAGCGTGGAAACCAACTTCCACAGTTTGGCTCTTCTCCAACGATCTGTGGCCTCTCCAGTGCAAGCCCTCTCCAATGAACAACGACCTCTCCAGTTCGAGCCCTCTCCAGCGCACTGCGGCCTCTGTTCGGCTCTTCACGGTAACTGGACAGATTCATGCCCTAATGGAGAGCGACCTGCGAAAAAATGCTTCCGAGAAAGCGCGTAAGGGAGGGTAATAGAGGTTCGCACCCTACCAGAGGAGGGGCCTGCGAACCTCTACCATGTTCGCACCTACACTCTCGGCCTCTCTCATCGAATATGTTGCCGACCTCAACTAGACTAAATCTCAATTAAATTATTAGCTTGTTACTTAGAAGAAAATATCAAAATACTTATAAAAGTATTCTACATATATATAATTAGAATTTCTTCTAGTTATGTCATCTTTTTGATCCTCATAATGTTAATTACATACATTTGGCATGGTTTTCTCTTAATTTACATAATAGAGGATAAATTATGGACTATATAGCATGAGTTGATGGATAATGCAACCTTAGAAATATACACATAATTCCTAGACAACCCATAATATATATCTTGAACATAATCATTCACCAATTTATTCTCATAACATTTACTCAAACGAAAAAAACAATAATTAATTATTGTAACTTAAATATTTAAGATAAAAATACTTAGTTGTTATAACACTTAAGGAAATATCTCCATAGGATCATTTTTCCTCCCAACCATAGGCACTAGCTCATGTGCGTGCCACCTCCAAGATTGGAATGAAGCAACGAGGGTGAATATGTTAGCTTGAGCACTCCCACATATAACCCACACCTGATTTTCAATATAATTGGGATTCCCTTTTTGAAGGATAGAGCTCCAAACAACTCAACCCATAAAATTGGCCAAGTAAGGAAAAATATCTAATATGCTAGATTAGTATGTTTCTTAAATCTACAAAGACATGTTTTATTTATTTATTAATTTTAATTTTAATTTTATCTTCATTGAATAAATCCTTAGTGAATCAACATAGGTAAAATCATAGCCCATTTATAAAAAAATGTCTTGATCAATTTGCCTTGTGTAAACATTGTTTCACTATACTTAGACCTACCTACCTTGGTTGTCATGTCAGACTATTAAAATTTTGTCTTCTCATCTAATTAGGTTTCTCGGTTGTCATTCCATTTAATCCTTAGCAATCTATTGACTAATTTTTACACACACATACATATATCAATTAAATATTACAATGGAAATAAACATATATGCACAACAATTTCCCCAAATCACTACGCCAAATATTTAACAACATGCATGTTTTACACAATGATTTTGATCCAAAATTATACAATTGATCATTCAAACACACAATTCTCAAATTATTAGCTTGTTACATAGAAGAAAATATCAAAATACTTATAAAAGTTTTCGACAAATATATAATTAGAATTTCTTCTAGCTATGCCATCTTTTTTATACTCATAATGCTAATTCCATACATTTGGCATGGTTTCCTCTTGATTTACATAATAGAGGCTAAATTATGGACTATATAGCATGAGTTGATTTTCAATATAATTGGGATTCCTTCTTTGAAAGATAGAGCTCCAAAAAACTCAACCCATAACATTGGCCAAGTAAGGAAAACTATCTACTATGCTAGATTAGTATGTTTTAAACCTATAAAGACATGTTTTTTATTTTTTATCTTCATTGAATAACTCCTTAGTGAATCAACATAGGTAAAATCATAGCCCATTTATAAATGATTATATCCTTATCCTAGACTCGGTGATTTGTGCCTCAGTCCTCACGACTGCAAATGCCTAACTTTCCAAGCCTTCACTTATTAGACTTGGCTAGCTAAGCCAAATTGAAAACTTCCATTATTAAGTTCCTATACTTCATCATGCTTGAAACCAATTTTGAATGTTCCACCTAGCAAAGCACTATACTATAATCAATATCCATACTTAAACTTCGACCTTTATGCCCCTATAAGTTAAGGTGTTTGATCCATCTAACTTCAACGTGCCTCTTTCAAAGGCATATCACATTCCACCTTTGCCAAACAAATTAATATTAGATCTCTTTAAGTCCAAACTTGGGCTAGGATTGTAGACGTAGATGAAGAGTATAGAGAGAGGAGGAATTATAGTAGTTAACAATTTTTGCCCATTTAAGAACAAATTATATGACTTGAATATGTCATTTTTCTCCCTTCTAATGAAAAATATTATTGGCCCCATAATTGTGAGAATAATCTCACAAATTTATTTATAACTTTATTTAATATATATGTCTATGCCTTGAACTTGTTTATACCTTATGTTTCCATTTTCTTGGATTTTGGAAGGATGGATCGAGGTGAGTCATTGGGACGTCGCGAGTCTCCAAATATGCCTCACAAACACTCGAGGATTTCAAATGAAGGAATAAGAGGGACCTCTAGTCTGATAGAGACACCTAGGTCATTAGAGACCCCTATTTCAACAAGGTATCATAGTCAAGTAGGGGTAGCTAGTGACAAAAGGTAGTGTAGCGAAAGGATGAGATTATCGGATGACTCAGTCAACAAAGCATCGAGATAGAGTGATTGAGATATTGTTGGGGATTCAACCTATTTAAATAGGTTGAACATAATAACCCCCACTCCAGAGAATGTGGAGACCCCATCACATCAACAAGATATGTTTGGTAAATGTCTTCTATTTTTGTATTTTTTTTTCTTTTTTTTGTGTCTATTTATATATATATTTTATGTTTTTAATGTGTTTTTGTTCAATATTGTGAATATTTTCAAATGTTTCTTTGTCTAGAGGATCGGTTTTATCAGGGGGTTGATAGTTAAATAGAGAGTTAAAATAAGGTACAATCCAATGTTCACGCAGAGGGTGAAGGTGGATCAAGGAAACATTATCAAGAAAATGAAGATTACACCCCTACGACCCCCTATCCCTTGGATGTTGGTGAAGATCTTCCTTGGGAAGGAAATTTTGAAGCAATGAAACTCCAACTGTAACATCCCGCTCTTGCACGCACTGTGCGGAATTCTTCTTTGAGGACACTTGCGTGCAAGTGATCCAGGTCATTATACTATTGGATGTTTGATTATGATTATGAGAAATGGCGGATTTGATGTTATGTTATTTTTGTTGTATTTACATCGAGAGGTGATATTGACTGGGTTCTCCTAAGTGTGAAGGAATCTAGACATTGAGGGTGCTGAGGCATCGATGAAGCTCCGTGGACTCTGGATCGAATCAGGGAGTGGGCTGCTAGGGTTTGAATGTTGTTGATGTGAGATATGTACCCATGATTAGATGTTATGATGTTGATTATTATTGCTGACATAATTCATTGATGGATGCTGGCTGACGATAGCTTCACGACCATACTCACATTTGGAGTATAGGGGTCATGCATGATAACCCGAGACATTGAGGGAGAGGTGTGGTAGCATCCCTGCAATAACCTACTAGCACTCCCACCATGGCTCAAACTGTAGGTTAACGATTACCCACTGTTGTGAGGGCAGACTGTGACAGTCGCTCACGATGATTCTAAAGAGCACACAATAAGGAAGGGACCTTATTCCTTAGAGGCCCTTAGTCTCCCACAAGATCATCTGACGGAGTATTGACTCCAGGGGTTTGACGTCTACCAAATTCAATCAAGAGGTGAGTGGCACCCTTGGAGCACGTAGTGCATCTTGAAGGGCACGTCGCGCAAAGAAAATGGAAAGAGGCGAGCAACACCCTTGGAGCACGTAGTGCGTCCTGAAGGGCATGTCGTGATTTTAAATAGTAAGTTAATAAACCTAGTGCCTAGAAAACTATGCCTCCTTAGGACCTCGTTGACCTTAAAATGAATGATGTGATAAGTAAAGTTTAATAACTATTTTTTCCCTTAAGAACTGTCGCTAAGCCTAGTGAATTGAAAACCTAGGTCTGAGTAGAACCTTATAACAAAAAAAAACAAACTAATTAGACATATAACAGGAAGGGGGTAAAGAAAATTCAAGCATTAATAATTAAAGTGGAAATTTTAATAAAGGTTTAATTAATAAAAGGGGTATTGGTTGTTTTTGTCTAAACTTGCTAATTCTGAACTTAGTTATAAAAAGGGGAAACTTAAAGAAAAGGGGGAAATCTAAGGAAAAGGGGAAACTTAAAGAAAAGGGGAAACTTAAAGAAAAAGGGGAATGTCTAACTTAGTAAGGAATCTAGCTTTTGGAACTTTCTATTTATGAACTCAACTAGGAATTAAGTAAGGCGTAAGTCATTTAATAATTGTAAGGGAATAATGGGACACCGAGGAGCATTTTTAGGAACGCTTTTAGGTGGGTGAGGGAAATAGGAAAATTTAATTAATTAATAAATTAAGTTTCTGGTGCAACTAGGGGATTGGGCGACATGTGTACGGGGGAGGTTTTTTGAAATTAATTAAACGAAAAAGGAATTTAATGAGGGTTTTTGGAAACTAATGACTAAGAAAACTCTATAAAAAGGATGGTGGAGGAGGAGTGTGGATCACATCTGTCTTACGTAACGTTACATTGCCAATTTTTATCTTGACTGAGTTTCTTTTATGGGAGTTGGGATACCCAACTCAGGTAACGAGTGGTAGCTCGACCTTGCGAGGCGAGCTGGGTGCTAGCATTCTCTGGTATCATGTGCGTGGCCCCTTTGCAGCTGGGGGGGCTCAGGGGGAAGAAGAGTACCCATAACGTTGGATGGGAGGTACCGGTGACGTCTCATCGGTTGACAAGCAGGATCTGGACTAAGCGGATGTGCGGGATGACATATTTTCCTCGTCATCTTCAATAAAGGTACGCCTGTTAAAGTTGTTACTTGCAATAAAATTTAATTTACACTTGTTTATTTTACTATATTCGGATGACGATTTCATTGCCGTGAGATTTCCTTGCACATGTATTTCTATGGTAATTGTAATCTCCTTATCGCGGGATTCATCCTGTAAGAAACCTTGCTATCCACAACATGTTTTATTTTTGAGTTACTGTCTAAATGTGCATGGCCAGAATGAGCCCTAGAATCAAAACATTTCTTGCGCTTTTGCATCTCCTGCCTGCGTTTTCTTCATTCCTTGATTGCGTTTTTATATTTTGTTTCTCCACGGAAAAGATCCAGATGCAGATTTGTGTTTTTATCTTCTGTTCCTTTGTCCTTTAAGTTATTAGTCTGTGCCTGAGCAGTCAGCTAGGAGCCGAATCGATTGTATTTCACTCCGGTGTTAAACATTTAAATTGAAATTCCCTGCTAACCTGTGCATGGATGATAAGTGTAGGATCAATCCTTTGCCCAACTTTTTTTGCTGCAAATTTCTTTGCGTTTGGGGAAGACAAGGGCTCTGTGCCCCTCTCTTTACCCAACAAACCATTCCTTTTTCTCTGCACCTTGGTGTTTTTTTTTACTACGTGTCTTGGATCCTTCGTATCTCTATGCCATAACTCTTAACGAATAAACTTTTCATGTCTTGCAACACTAACCACTTAGTGCCCAGAATCGAGCCCATGAGTTAAGAGTTCCAATGTAATATCCCACACATCCATGACTAATGCACCACACATCCATCTTTACTCCTTTCAAACTGTCATTTACTGTTTTTATTATTCCTCTTGATTATCCTCACTCTGTTTGGTCCAATAAATCCTTCTTTTTGATGATTTATATTATTTAATTAATCTTACAGATTGTTGTCCTTGTGCATTCTTTGTAATTTAATTTTTATTATCCGCTGTGTCTTGGAATTTATGACTTTGTTTCTATATTCCTTAGAGTGTTGTTTCCCTAAAAATTTCCTTTCACTTTGAAGAGAGAGATTGGATCCTTGGATGGCCCTTTGAAACTGGAACCCGTTTGTTGTCCGCAAGGAATTTTTGATGCTCTATTCAACCTCCAAAACTGGAAGTGTGTCTTAACTTGACACAAAGTAATACTCAGTGGGTTCCGGTCTGGTGCATCAGAAACATAATTTTCGATTTTCAGTCTCGACACACCAATCTTTGATGTATAACGTTTTTAAACGATTTTCTGAATAACACATGTTTTTCTTAAACGATTTGATGTATAACGACTTCTCCTCAATCTTAGCTAACACATTTTTTTCAACAGTGCACTGTGCATCCAAGCGTGGCACTACCAGTCTTGTTAGTTGTCATGATTAGCGTTTGAATTTCATTTATTACTACACAGATTTTTAATGCCATTGAATTTCAATTATTACTACACAATTTTTATTGCCTTTTGAATTGTAATTATTACTACACATAAAATTTTATTGCTAATTTAATTGCAGTTATTACTACACATAGATTTTGTTGCCATTGACTTCTAGTTATTAATATACTGATATTTTAATGCTATCTACATTTTAAATTAAAAACTACAACGAGATTTATTACTATCCGTATCTCTGAAGCAACCATAACACAACGAATTCTACTCTTACCCCACATATATTCGTTACTTCTGTAATTTCAGACTATTTTGGGATTTTGGCTGCTGGAATATGACAAAATCTATTTAAATTTTAGAGTATGGTAGAGTTGATAGAAATATTTTTAATTTCTAGATTATAGTAGAGTGGACATAAGCTATTTTACATTCTAGATTTTAGTAGAGTTGATAGAATTTATTTTAAATTCTAGATTATAGTAGAGTAGATGGAATTTATTTCAACTCTAAATTATAGTAGAATTGCTGGAATGACTTTATAATAGAGTTTGTTGGAGTGAATTTAATTTCCAGATTATAGTAGAGTCTGATGGGTTTATTTTAAATTTTGGATTATAATAGAGTTGATGGAATTTAGTTTAAATTCTAGATTATAGTAGAGTTGATAGAATTTATTTTAAGTTCTAGGTTATAGTAGAGTTGATGGAATTTATTTCAACTCTAGATTATAGTAGAATTGTTGCAATGAAATTATAATAGAGATTATGAAGGGATCGTTCTTAAATAAGAAATGGAATCTTCTAATCGTCTCGTCTAGTCTTGTTTTTAATGAAGGATAAATTAGATAGAAGTCCCCATTCTATGGTATGGTTCCAAGATTTGATTAAATGGGAAAAATTAAGAACTTATAGATAAGTTATTGGATTATTAAAACCTTGAATGGAAAATATGATGATACCGGAAGATTGTTATATGTTTTTATTGTGGTTAGAGACTAGTTACTATATGTGATGATTGAGTCCTTGACGATAAATTTATTATTGAATTACATCTAGATGTTATGCAATTGAAGGTATTGTGTAGTCACCCGACATCTTGTGTTTCTTAAATGTTAGAGCGCCTTTGTCTAACAACGTCGTATAATGTATGAGTGTGCAAGTTGGATTTCAGACATGTGGGATTTTATGTTTGGTGGAAGGTTTATACTTATTTTTTTGCGCTTGGGTTCCTCACGTACTTGTCGCAAGGTGGCGATGTGACATTGTATGTTTGGATCATTGCGCATGTTAATTGACAAGCGCACTTGAAACGTGGCATAGGGTTATGCACCTCCTGATGAGAATGTAGTTGTTTTTGTAAGTAAGTTTGTACTTTTTTTGTAATGTTAATGTGTTTGTCCCCCGCTCATCAAAAGGGTTCTAATTACTTGTGTCATTGAAGTTGTTGCGTTGGATTGATTGATGTTGACGTCAGCTTAGTTGGCTTGGTCTCGTTTGTGTCAGGTGGGATGTAGACACCTCCTTTATCCTCAGAACAATTGCCAGCCTTGAGACCTTAAATGGTCAAAATCGATGGGAACCTAGGCTTGAGCGTTGCTTATGTGTCCTGGAGGTCATAACCTTGCAGGGTAGGATGGGCGGGTACTCATATGTATTTTTCGTCTGATTGACTATCATATGTTGCTTCCAACTGCTTATTGTGCTAGTATGCTAGATCATTATGTTTTGTTTCTTGATTTGCGTGCGTTGTGTTCATCGTCAAGTTGTGTTGATTATTTGTTGTCGTTGTTACCTTCCTGCCTTAGAATTTTTTTTTTTTCACTTGTTATGCGTCGCATGTAGTCGTAACGACGAGGGTCGTTACATATGGTATCAGAGCGGTTTTGACCCACGACTTGGGATCACTACAACTTTTGTTGATTAGATATTTGATTTTAATGTTGCTAATTAAAATTATTTGTATTCGTGCAGGTAATCATAGTTAGAGGACGTCCTATAGGCATACGATAGTGTGCTAGAGGAGAAGGCGTGATGCCTCCAGTAGAATCCACGCCTAAGGGGTCTAACCCCCAAGGAGATGAACAAGTTGTCGGGCAAGAACATGTAGCTGCAGGTGATGTGGTTGGGATGATGAGGTCCTTTAAGAGGATGCCTGAGGCACTGATCATTTGTTTGGATAGAGATGAGGCCAGGGCGTCAGAATCTCCTGAGGGTCCACCGCATGCTCCGGTCGATACTGGTAGCATTCATCGAGAACTTGAGAAGGTCAAGTTTCCCGAGTTCTTTGGTGCCTCGGACGATGCAGCCGCTGATGCATGGTTGGAGAATATGGTGATGTGATTTTCACTTCATGAATATACCTCCAACATGAAGGTTCGCATGGCAGTCTTCCAACTGAAGGGGAGCACTCTTCTATGGTGGAAGACTCTCCTACCGCAATTGAACATGGCCGTCGAAGACTTGTCATGGGAACTATTCGAGGAACGGTTCTGGGAGAGGTATCTATTTGATGAATTCATTGAGCGTTATCTCAATGAGTTCAATGCCTTGCAACAAGGCCGACGTACAATGCTAGAGTACGAGGCACGTTTTATGGAGCTACTTTGGTATGCTCCGCACCTGAATACCGATAAACTTAAGGTTAACAGGTTCGTTTTTGGCCTTAATGTCAACATTTGTGCAAAGGTTAGGATTCTGATGCCTCAAACCTTGCATGATGCTGTCTAGAAGGCCCTCATAGCAGAGGAGGAGCTTATCAGCAGGGGTCAGAGTAGGACTCCAGCAAGACCAATGGGGTAGGTGTCATATGGTACACAACAACATTAGACACGAGCTAGAAGTTCACGAAGATATCGTGGCTTCCATAGAGGATCCACTTTCACTACACCTCGACGACCAGTGCCTCAACAACAGACTCCTTACCGAGGACCATAACACCAACAACAACATCGACCGCAACAACAACAGTTTAGGCATGTTCAGCAGAACAAACCAGGGTTCTAGGCCGGTGGGCCGTCGACTTCTCCTTCAGGTACCAGGAGTACTCAACCGAAGAAAGGGTGTTGGACAAGTGGGGAGCCACATTACCAGTGTGACTGTCCAGTGGAGAGGACTAGAGAATCGGGATCAGCCGGACCCACTACCATGGGAGAATTGGGCAAGGCCCATTGGATTCATGCAATGGTTAATAACCGAAAGGTAGAGCACCAATCGATTGTGCTTGAGACGTCAGGTACCTTCGCTGACCAAACACTTAGTATTTTGATAGATCCAGGTGCTACAACAAGTTTTATTTCTGGTACAACGCTAAAAATAATTAAGGTAAAGGCAGTCGAACATGATGAGTTTATCTTTGTAGAAATGGCTTCAGGATCCAAACAAAAGGTTGGTGGGAAGGTTACGGGCTGTAGCCTTAACCTGGGAGAGTTTTTTACTAGGGCCAACCTGTACGTCAAACCTTAGGGTCTTATGACGTCGTGATCGATATGGAATGGTTGGAATCACACGATGCGATACTCGACTGTAAGATGAAATAATTGAGCTTGGTCAATGACGAGGGACAAGGACGCGTGATTGTAGGTTGGAACCAGGGAGTCTCCCTAAGGTTCATCTCTTCCTTACAACTACAAAATAAAATGCACAAGGGATGAAATCTTTATGCGATCCTTGCGTGTAATGTCCCCACTTTGGGACATCATCACAGTGTAGAGGGTTATGATGACCATAGTAGCCAGATGAAGGTTATAGTGAGTATAGGGGTTATTGAGAGGCATTGTGGGGTCCAACTTGCATTGCTCATCATATTCCATCACTATGAGCCATTCCGCACAGGTTGGCTTTGGTTCCGTTGCATTCCAACGATTTCCATGATTTTGACTATTTTGAGTTATAAGTTAATGAAATTCACTGAAGAGGTCATTTTGGGAAAATTACTTGGAGGAACCTCTCAGTGTAATATCTCATTGGAATCAGGAGGAGAAACACTATAGGATGGGATGGCTAGAAGTGATTTTCAGTCGCCAGGGAAGCCACAAGGAGAGATAAGGAGCTTTTCAGAGGTAAAAAGGTTAATTAATTAATTAAAGTGATTTAATT
>SNQJ01S0018260.1:129474-145323 GCA_010110895.2 Picea sitchensis
CCCTCAATCTCTCTGGAACTCGTGTGTGGCCCCTTTACTCCATATGTGAGTCCGGTCGGCAAGCTATCGTCAGCCTGCATCATCAACCATCATGTCAGATCATGTCAACAACATATCATAAAATCAATATATATCATCAAAACAAAACAATATCATCGTAATGAAACAACTCAATAGCCCACTCCCTGACTCAATCCGGAGTCCAAGGGAGTTCCACCGATGCCTCTACATCCTCAAGGTCCGAAACCCTACACACTCAAAGAAACCGAGTCAGCAGCACCTGTCTACATCAACGTAGTAAAAACATTCTGTCATATAATGTAACACATCATAATGAAGGAAAAAGTTTTATCATCATAAAAAATAAATCCAGATCACTTGCGAGCAAGTGTCCTCAAAGAATAAGTTTGGTAAGTGCGCCAGAGCGGGATGTTACAGTTTCCAACATAAATCTCTGTGCACTGTGTGTATCAACCATTTATTAATTCATGTTTTGTTTAAGAATATGTATGCATTGATTTACTTCACATGTATAAAACTTACAACCACATCTCAAGTTGACAAGGAGGCGAGGACGACAATTGGAGATAAATTATAATCCATTTTGTATGGTATTGATGTTGGTTTGAACTGACAGAGGGCACAATCCACTGCTCGGGAGAGTTATGTCAACAAGAAAGATGAGGAGATAGATTCCATGAGTGTAGAAGAGCTAGAAGATTATGCCAAATTTTGTCGCAGTGGATGGAAAGAGTTAATTAGGCATGAGGAATCAGGCATTGAACCAACATGTGTTTTAGTTTGTAATTTTTTCATGCATTCAGGGATAGTTTTCTTGTTATTAGATCTAGATACATATCATTTCATTGTTAGAAATAATTGACATGTGTTACATGTTCATTAATCTTAGTTTGGTCAAATGTTAAATGATTCCTCATAAGGAAATACGTTACTGGCCCAAGACATGTAGAGACATGAAAACCCCCCTTAAGGACCACTAATGGTTCACCAATGGGTCATTTCAAGTGATGTGGTTTTCCTTGAATAATAGTGATGAGCCATCCTTCATTTGTGGATAATAAAAAATGATGATTCTTAAGGGGAAGTTAAAAAAATATCGAAACCATTACAGTAATAATAATATAATCATATACATGTGCTTGATGCAAAATAAAAAATTCTAGAATGTCAAGTTTGTTTAAAAAAAATCGTAATGGTATGCCATTTTCAATTATTCATTCATGATTGACTTTTGACATTTTCCATTTTCTAACTTTTGATCTTTTCCTTGATTGAACCTCTATTAAATTTATGCATGATGCACATACCAAATGACTATATTGGCAACTTATGACATCTGACTAATAGCCTTGAAAGTGAACATGACTATCGGTTTGATGGGTTTCTTGAAAAAAATAGCCTTTAATACGATGTATCCTTTTTCATATATAAAACCGTTATCATCAAAATATTCTAATAATTTCATCTTTCCTTGTGTGCATCGCATCAAATAATATTTAACATTTTCATCGTTGTCTACAAGTGAAACTACATCAAAGACATCTTCTAAAACTAAATCGTCATATTCCAACAAGCAATTCTTGTTAGATCAACACATGCACACAATTGTACTATATATAAATTTTATATATCTAGATAGTACATGTAAATATACATTGTTTAGGCATAACAAATATGTTTGAACAATTGAAACATAAATTTTACCTTCCCTAACAAGATCAAAAACTCTATCGCCATCAATTAAAACTATAGTATCATTTGATTCAATATCCTCTAAGCTTGCAAGTGGCATTTCCCCCTTTGTATTAATTTCAACTTGTCTCCAAGCTTTAACATATTTCTCAGTTTCATTTTCACAAATGTCTGTGGATTCCGTGTCCTCTATGAAAACTGAACAAAAACAAGATTCATTTCTTCCATCAAATGAAAACACATTTTGGAATGTTTTTTTTTAACTGAATGCAATTTTTGAGTCCCATGTATTGTACTGGATTCATATGGGATTGATCTATCTACATCTTGGATGCCAATATGCCAAAAAAACCTGCACACAGTTCAATAATAATTTAATTAAATATAAATATGAAATTTCAATATAATAAACATGTTAAAGACAATAACTTATTAACTTTCTCTATTGGACATGATTGAAAATCATATTTTTGAATGTGAATAAAAATATCACATGTGTGTACAACATATATATACACACACTTGTGCACATCCTTTGATGGATTATTTTCATGTCTTAACACCTGTTTTCACCATTCAACAACTTGATAAGCATATTCAAATCGATCGACATGAGGGTTCATCTGATACCTTCAAAGTTCTCGTTTTACACATGCCCCTGCACCATCATGATCTCCTTTTCCAGGACCAGTTTCAAAGAAATTCCAACAATGTGTAATGTTTGATTTCTTGTGAAGATGACACAAAAAATAGAATGATCGTGAAGATTTGAATTGACTTGCACATCCATCTGACCATATCCAATGTCGATCGAATCTGATCCCACGTTTTTTCAATGAATCATAAAATTTATCAAAGCAATGTTGTACATAATGTGTATCGTGTGTTCGATCATCACTTATATACAAGTGATATTCTTTAATAACATGCCGATCGTCATCGATGCTTTCTATGTTATCAACACTTTGTTGAGCGTGTCTATATAGAACGTGGACAAATATAGAGACTTGATCAGAATGATAATATTCACTTTGTAGTTCTTTTTGTGCAACGAATGTGTAATTCTATGCAAAATCAACTACAGATAAAATTGTCCCTGGTGGAAACACTTCACAAGATTGTTTGAATTGTAGGTCTTTCCATCGATTTCTATATGAATTCTTGGTTTATTTATAAATTTCTTTCTCAAACTGCTTAAAAAAATCTATCACACATATTTTATCCACTTTCAAGTCAATCCTTTTGGAATCAACATTTGAATAACTTGTAGTAGTGTTATTGATATATTCATATCTCTTCCAATTGACTGTTATATCAGACAAATATTGATCAGTCATATCAATATGATACTTGGAGTGAAATAAAATTAGATTTCCACAAAGATCACATTTTTTTCCACCAACACATTTTTTTGGTAAAATAATTCATCACCTTCTCTTTCACATAGAATTTTGGATATAAAACCACAGATTGTGGAAGGAGGTGAACTTTCCCAGAAAGTTTTACCAAAATAAAAAAAAAAAGTGTCGTAATATAACTCAAATTCCACATGAAAACGACAACAACAGTGTCACGAACAGTGATGGGTCTAACAAACCATGGTTTTTGTTGCACAAATGTATTGATGGACATTTTAACTTCTTTGTTATTTTCTTTGAACTTGTTGAACAATTCTATTTGTGTCATTGGAAATGTATGTTTTGCATGTTCTTTATATTCACCTCGTCCTATTCTTCGTCGCAACACATCCCTTGCATGTGGTGAAACACGAGATTTTGTCAACCAATAATTACAGGCCAATTCTTTAACATTTTCTGTAAGTCTATCTTTGCAGGGTTGTCTAGAAATTACTGTCCAACAAAAAAGTTCATCATTTTCATCTATTTTCAATCAAAATTGTCTATGTTTGTACAATGTTTTTCTTGAGGTTCCCATCGCTTTTTCCATGTGTTGTGTCAAACGATATTTTATATTGCTAGATGGAACACTCATTGTTTGTATTCTACGCCCAACGTTTGCATCTTTTTTTTGAGATTTTCCAAAAGATTTTAATGTGCTGATTATATTCTCAAAGACATTTTGTTTCACCTTTGTATCTTTTGTTGACTTTTGAATACCCAATAATGATGTAGCTTCTTTTAATTTTTTCGACCTTATTAGACTTCTCAAAAGTTGAGCTTCTGTTGCTATGGATTCTCCCCAAATTTGTAAGTATCAACATTTTTTAACATTTCATCATCAATGTTGATATCTCCTGCATATTTCAATTTAACTTATATTAAAAAACTAAACYAGATCATAAATTAATTAAACTCTACAAGTGTTTGAATCTTGTATTATCTAAATTTATGTACATACTTGTAGGTGATTTGAATTCTACTTCAGTTTCAGTTTCAACGACTTCATTGATGTTATGAGACAAATCTATTTTTGTTTTTTGAAAAATATTAAATTCAAATTACAATCAATTATATTAAAAAATAATTTAAATTTGAATGCTAAACTTAATCTAGACAATATGTATGCATATTTGGTTGGACTTCTTCTTGTTGAGAGTCAGGATGCAAAACTCTATTCACATCATTATTATTTATTCCTTCAATATTTTCACATTCTCGTTTCTTTCTCTAATAACACTCTTTCACTTGTTCGTTATGACAAGTTTCATCTCAAGTGCGATCATATTTTCTCTTGCAAAATTTTTTGTTGACCATGATTATTCAATCTGTAAAGGTTTTTAAAAAATTCAACATTTTCTAACACGAAATAAAATTTCAAACCTCAAATATTACAACTCAAAAAAACATTTTTTAAAAGAAATAAAAAAATGGATTTTAAAATCATATTGTAAAAAAATGCTCAATAAACCAAAATGCTTTAATTTTTTTTTTTTTTTTTTGCATAAAAAGTAGATTTTAAAGAAAATTTAAAAAAACCTTTGATCTTCAAAACATTTTGTTTCAAAAAAACTTCATTGTGACAAAAATTATTCAAAAATAATATCAAGAATTTGAGAGGAATTGTTTAAAAAAATTACTTTCAATTTTTTTCTCTTTGATATAGTAAGGAGTTGCTTATGAAAGCGTTCACCATGAAAATAATGTTTAATAAATCCTCCACCTTGAAAATAATGTTCAGGAAAGCCTTCAATATATAAATTGGTGCTCGAATTGAAACAACAAAATCCTTGTTTCAAACAGTGAAAAAGTTTCTCCAAACTTCTCTTTAGTGGCTCCACATAATAAAAAATGTGAACCAAGGGAATGAATTGCACAAAACAAGTTCAGTTGAAAGTATATTTATATTATTTCATGCCAAATGATAGGCCAATCAATATGCTAAATGATGCGTCTCTTCATATCTTTTCGGGCAATGAAATTTTGATATAAACGTTTCGGCCGAAAAGCTTACTTTTCGGCCGAAATATTAGAAGTCTGTTTATTTTTAACGACTTCCATTAAAAACAACCTTTCGGCCAAAAACTTATTGTTTTCGGCCGAAAAGCTGCAATTGGGAAAATTTACTTAAAACTCCCAATTCTCTCTATGTTACTTCAACTTTGAAGGTAGTGGACTCCCGCAAATACAAAGAATTTAGTTTCGGAACTGATAATGACATTTGTAGAAAATAATATAATTTCAGTTGATATAATTCATATTCATTTTCATTTTTTTTAGCTAATTATAATTATTTTTTCAAAAACACCAGTGCATAATATTTTTAGGTGACACTAAGATTTAGTAAAATGAAAAATCCATATATGTAAAAATACATGGTGGAAAATTATGGAAAATTTATATTAATAAGCTTTAGAATGTCCTCTTCAAAATGATATTTTAATATTTTACTTTTAAGTAAAAATTAAGAAAATTACATGACGGGTAAAAACACATGTTTAAAATCAACAACTTTTTCAGATTGGTGAACTTCAAAAAATTGTAGAAATTATAATATTCACCCGTTAGATTCAAAACTCTAGTCAACACAAAATAGAGTCTTTGTAGATTGTTGCATCATATTTCATTTGTCAGAAACAAAATTTTAATAATTGATACATTGTTGGGGAAAAACATAACTCATTATCATTCCCTTCATTTTTAAGAAACATACTATCAAACAATTGCTAAGTTGACATATCATATCTCAATAATTTTTTTTGAAAAATAGTCAATATAAAGCTAACAAAAATCTTGACAAGTTTTGTTTTTATTGTAAAATGAAATTCTAAATTAAAAAAATACTTTTATTTATTGGAAGTTGAATAATTTGTGAAAATATAATTTTTTTCTAAAAAAACAAGCAAAATAGACACCCACATTCATGATTTTACCGCTTTGCAAAAAACCGTTCAACTTCCCTTTTGACTTTTCACATACTCCTCCAACTTTAGAAAGGTGGATTTTAATTCAAACACCACAGTGAAGGTCATATTCCCACAGGAATATTTAATTTTATAAATTTGACATTGAAACTTATCATTATCTTGATTAACTCTTGAGGAAAAATTAAGTAAGAAAGGTTTCCTAGCAAAACATTTTCAATGTAACTCTTAATCGAATTAGCATCAATGCTTTGCAAACTTTGTAGTTTCCTAGTATCCTCCTCTAATAATTCTTCGGTTATTAGTTAGTTATATGAATGGAATGAAGTTATATTCATCTTTAAGTGTTGGTAAATCACATTACTTTCTTATATCCTAAGCATTCATCATGATTTCATAAATTCACTATAGCATCTCCCTCAACTCCCAATGTGTTGATTTTGAAATGTTGTATGTTTGTTCTAAGTTGGTTGATGTCTTTGGGTTTCATGGTGCGCACATTTTCTGAAGGTGATGATATAGAAAAACAAGGACGCAATATTGTAGGTGTTCGTTGTCCTTCATCTACTTTATTTGTGGCTAAATGTGTTTGCTCTTGTTATAAGATAGACGATTGTCCTTTAGTGATGACATTCATGCCTTTCAAGACTAAGTCTAGAATTGATTTAAGACTATAATTTTTCTCTACCGCTTCTATTTTTTAATAATTCTTGTCTTTATATAAATATATGTAATGGATCCAATGGGTGAGGCAGAGGAACTACGAGAAGAACACTACTATAATATGTATTTTTGAGTTTTTGGCATGCATTAATAAAGTTGCAAACAAATTTTGGCGGATGGTTGTTTTTCTCTACTCCTTGGTTTACTATTATTTTTTCATGGCTAGATTGTGAGTACATTATCTAATGAATTTAAGTTATTCTGTTTTTATTTATGTTTTTATTTATGGTATGTTTACTTGTTCATATGGTAATGAAATACATGAATTATGTTGGTTGAATTTGAGTTTTAGTTCACTTTGAAAATTTCAAATCTATTAGAGATTTGATTTCTTTGTGAAATACTTGCTCTCTCATTCATGGCACCTTCAAATTTATTTTATTTCCTTTCTTTTGATTAAATTACTCTCTTATTTTATTTTTCATTTCCATATTCATAATAAAATTATATACAAAGAGTTTAAATAACCCAAAACATATATTTGGTAACCAATGACTACAAATTGGAGGATTTTCCTAATAAGGATGAGAATCCAAGTTCTAGGTTTTGATTCGCAAAATCCTTTGATGTTAAAGTGTGAAAAAATATTGCATCAAAAAATTAGCACTAGGTGGAGGGCCTAGATAACATGCCATCAAATTTTTACAAGGTTTCAGAATATTTGCTGCTTGACTTATGTGGCTTGGGCTCAAATTTTTAGAAATGCTTGTTCTCACAATATACTTTGAACTTTATAGCACGCGGTTAATTTTTCTCAAGAGCAAGATAAGATTAATCATGTGCACATAGAATTACAGAGATGAGCAACTAATTTTATCCACAATTAAAATTATCAAATTTTAGGAGACAAACACTCTCGTATAGTTTTTGATCCTCCAGTATTGTAACAACACAAATAATCGAGATAGATACTTGTCGCCCAACTTAGACTAGAAGGTTAGTAAAATTCATTTCTAGATATTATACAACACATCCCTCTCAATAATATGGTAGTCAACCAAACCTCCAACTTGATCAATAAAATATTCCTTACAAATCATAATACCTTTACACGATTATTCAAAAGAATATGAAACATGTCTTCCTAAATATAACCTAGATGAATCTACCTTGGCGGGGTAACATGTTAAATCCTATATGTAGGCTATTTGAATATCAAATTTATAAAATGAATATTTAGTTTTCTGACTTTTCCCATTCAACCTTTCAAGGAAGAGCATAGACATTGGTTTACAACTTGTAAATTAATACTATTCATAACTATTCGAAATTCGAATAAGCATTCCTTGAAAAATTTAGAGATGACCAATATCTTAGGTCATTAGCTTTACAACTCACCAAAATGAAAATACAACCAAAGGAAAAGGTTAGACATTTTAATATTAAGTTCTACACTTTTTACCTTCACATGCTTCAAATGCCTGAGAATAAAATACCTCTATCATATCTCACGTTGGAGTTTTGCTTGAGTGCCTTAGATTCTACTATGATTTTTCTCGTCAAAATATTTCAAAATATGAATTTAGAGAGGGATTATGTTGAAGTAATCAAGATAAACAATGACATGTCCTCTTTACAAAAAATTCCCCATCAAGATCATACCTTTGCAAACAATTGCCCCAAATCACTAAACGGAATTTAACCTCTTTTTCTATACATGTTGTCAACACAACTGCAAATACCAATAATGCCTATTTTGAAAAGAACGATTGTGGAGACTCTCGAAAACTCTTGTAAAAATTATCCAATGACTTTATCAACCTAAAACAAAAATTTCAAGAAGGTTCTCCAAATAATTGAAATTTATAGGCCTAATAAGAATAACAATGCTGCTCTCAAAATGGAACTTTGAACCATTAATAAATGTACCGATATACGTAAAGTGGCTATGAAGTACTAGCGTTGATTAGATCAAGAAACTCAGAGTGAAAAGTAATGTACTATTAACATTTTTGAATGCGTTGGACATATTCACTCAACATGGGAAAATTTTTGAATCCGATGGTAGTTCTAAATCCATTAATCCAACTTCCCCTTTAGGAACTGGTATGATTTTGTGGGACAACACGCCTTTCGAAAATACCAAATCTCTTAGAGAAGAAGYGAACCACAAACAAGGATATTATTAAGTTGAATAAATATAKGCTTGGAATGGATGCATAAATTATTGTTTAAGAAATAAAATGAAACAATCAATGACCCCCAACATCCCTACTAACCTTCTCATGACGAGAACACAACCTTTTACTTTCACTARCACAACCAAAATTGAATGCAACATTTGAAAAAATATGAATAAAATAAAATCAAAGATAACACTACATGATATTTTGAGGATTAGTAGCAACGAGAGTTTTTAAAACATTTAAAAGGTCATCCATGAAAGAAATCTCCATTGGTAAATGCTATCTTAAGAAGAAATCTAGATCTAAAAGCCATCTTTCTTGTGCACCGAATTCACATTCTATTATAGGAATATATAGAATTGCCTGGTAGAGTTAGGGGCTTATGCAAATGTTATTTTATAATTAGTTTATGAAAAATTAAATGCTAAACCTATCAAATAATTTTTACAAGTTATTCAACTAGATAGAAATGAAGTGAAATTTGCTGGTAAACTTGAAATGTGTTTATCAAAGTGGCTTTAGATTAAGGAATACACTAGGTCATTGGCAATGTGGTTTTGTTCAATAAACAAGGTATTTACACATAGGTCGAACACCTTAAGAAACCACTCACACAAACATATCAAACATCAGTACATCGATGTATTTTATGGTTAAATCTTTCAAGAGGGAAATAATCCATACCCCTAACCAATGCCACCAGTTGAGGTAATATATTAATGAAAAAAGATTTTTTTTACATATGAGTTTCTCACAATCGATCACCAATAAATGACCCTCCATTCTCTTTAAATAGATATCATGGACCAATTGAGTGTTAAGCTACAAATCAATATAGCCATTAGTATTGAGGATAATATGAATTCTTTGTTGAACACACACTTATACTGAAAGGGGACACTTATACTGAAAGGGGAGGGGGGTGACTTAGTATAAGACAATTTTTTGAAATTTTCAAACATTCATCAACCATAAGAAAACAATCACATATGAGATCTATTAACTGCAGAACATGGAATAAAAGATTTACATGGAAACCCTTTCGGGAGAAAACCACAAAACTTCTCTTTATAATTCTTTGTAGGAACCAACCTACTGTTAAAAATATTTGCAAGCACCAACCTACTGAAGACACCAATTCTCACTGGTACAAATCCTTGTAGGCACCAACCTACTCTTATTTATAGACACCAATCCTCACCGCTAAGCACCAACTTAGCAAGAGACACCAATCTCTTACAGATCTTTGTAGACACAAATCTACTAGAGACACCAATCTCCACCGCTAACCACCAACTTATCAAGAGACACCAATATTTTATAAATCTTCGTAGACACCAATCTACTGGAGACACCAATCCCCATCGCTAAGCACCAAATTGGCAAGAGACACTAATCTCTGAATTGCATCAACCTTCACCGAGTCTACTTGCTATTTCTGCATTCACCAGGTTTGCTCCCTACTTCTGCCTTTACTAGATCTACTCACTACTTCTATCTTCACCATGTATGCTCACTACTTTTTCCTTTACCAGGTCTGACCAAAATTTGAATTTCCAAATGACAACTTTCCCAAAGCTTGCTATTTTGGGCCTCTTCCCAAGAACAAACTTGTAAAACATGCCACGTATCCAATTTTTAAAATATGATTATGAAATTTTTACCTGAGGTAATTCTATATGTCTCCTCTATTCCCTAGAATTTTCATGTTCCGAAGAGTCCCAAAAAAGAAGTTATAGTGAAAATTTGAAACTGATCTGTTTGAAATCGATCCCAAGACCGTTCAGAAACCCTAGCTTCCATAGAGCATATCTCAGAAAGTACAATGAACCAAAATACAAAATTTTTATTTGAGGTACTTCTGTATGTCTCCTCTGTTTTGTAAAAATTTCATAGTCTGAAGAGTCCTAGAAAATAATTTATGGTGAAAATGCCAAACTGACCTGTTTTAAAATGATCTCAGGAACATTCAATAACCCTAACGTCCACATAACATATTTCATAAATTATAGATAAATAACATATGGAAGTTTTACCTGAGGTAATTTTGTATCTCTCCTTTGTTTGTAAAAAATTCACAGTCTGAAGAGTCCTAGAAAAAAAAGTTATAGTGAAAATGCCAAACTGACCCATTTGAAACTGATTTTAGGAGCATTCATGAACCTTAACTTCCACAAAGCATATCGAAGAAATTACAATGAAAAAATATATGAAATTTTTATCACATGTACACCAAGATCGCTCCCCAATCCATAAATGTTTTTAAGGTCTGAAACATCCCAAAAAATAATTTATAGCGAAAGTGCCAAGATGACCTGTTTGAAACTGATTTCAAGAGCATTCAGGAACCCTAACGTCGATATGACATATCTTCCAAAGTATAGTGAAATAACATCTGAAATGTTTACCGCATGCACACCAAGTTCTTTCCTTTGTGTCTGCAAAATTTCAATGTTTGAAATTGTTGATATTATGGTAGTTGTGGAAGGTATTAACCTCCATGTGTAACCTTGAGCTAAAATAGAATATTATGGAAGCAAGAGAAGCCTTAAAAAAATGTGTAGAAACTCTAGAAGACAAGTCGGCTCAGTAAAAGAATTAATATTAAAGTATTATATTCTAAAAGGACAAGTCAGCCTAGACAAGTGACAAGAACCACTATAAATAAGAGATGATCTAGCTCATTTGTATACTCACACTTCACACACTCTCTGAGTCACATTTGGCACAAGTTTGGAGTTGCAGTTGCAAGGATGGAAGATGAATCTTCTAGGATGGTTCTTGGTCTCTCTCTCTAGTGCCATATAGCCTAAGATGTGTGCCCTATCCTATAGTATCTCTTGGTGGTGTTCTTGGTGATGATTCTTGGTGGTATTCTTGGTAAGTGAAACTACAACTGCAATAACTGCTGCAATTGCAACTGCTCCAACTGCAACTTCTGCAACTGCAACTTCTGCAACTGCAACTACTGCAACTGCAACTACTGCAACTAAGTATTTTTCTTGTTCTGTGGCTTTGGGACTTTTTTTTGGTGAGATATCTTTGGAGAAAGATGAGCTCTCTTGGTTATCTATTGGTTCTAGTGCTACTTCCGGAATAATTCTATCTAGAAAAGGTTATGGTGCTCAGGGGTGGCTGCATGCCTATGGTTGGGTGAAAATAGTGGTATTGTCTATGATAAAACAAGCACATTTCTTTAATTCTAACAAGTTATGTGCCCACACTACCTTCAAAGATAATATAACGGTTGGAAGGTAGTGCGTCATTTCTTTGTTAAGCTTGTTGTGGCACCAGTTACAACTGCAACTAGGTTTTTTGATTATGCAGCTGCAACAAACCATAACTCTTGTGTTCAGGCACTTATGATGAAGCGTTTGATCTAATTCCTTGACATCCTAGTGCACCCTAGCCTAGTGCACCTCTTGGTACCATTAGCTAGAAAAAATGTTAGGTTTGAATTTTTGGTCAAAGTTGAAGTTTGACTGCTCAAAGTAAAAGTAAAAGTCAAAGGTTGACTTCTGGTCAAATTGATTTTGTGGTCAAAGTTGAAATTTTAGAGTTTCTAGTTTGTTCTAATCATTGAATATTCTTCTAATCTCTTCTTGTCAATATGGAATCTAGTTTCAGATTGGAAGACAAGCTGGACGATGCTACAAGAATTCAAAGGTATGCACTTGTATATGCTATCCACATTATATCATTTAGCAAAACATGAGTGTGTTTGCAGGGAAAGTACTATAGACCTTTTCCAAGTTGCAATATTGGATTCAGTGCATTCATGGGAACAAGCACACCCTCCATAACAATTGAGGCTTCAGGTTCCAGGTTTGATTAAATTGTTAAGCTTCCAATTTGTATATATCAAGGGTGATAGTTGCTACATTACAAATTGTGAAAGCAGTCTTTGAAAGGTTCTATTATTGCTAGATATAATGAATACTTGATGGCATGCGAATACTATTGATATATATGCTTATTTAAAAATGAACGAACATCTCCTCTAGAGAGTTTTTTCTTGTTTTCTCTCGGGTAGGTCACCTTGGTAACTCTATGACGACTACCATCCTTGTTACCATAGATATGTTTTTATGAAAATGTTGTTGGAAATATTTTTTCTCTTGTTGTTCTTATTCTGGGCAGGTCACAAGAGATAGATCTAAGAAGGATCTACAGTGACAGTTGCAAACATGGAGCAAATGACTCCATCAAGTGGTAAGGCATGTGATCTCACTAAGTACCAATTCTAATGGAAGTGTGGAAATAAAAAATGAGTTTTGGACATCATTCAATCAGATGTGTGTGGACCAATGTCTAACTGGAAGATAAATATATCGAGGTTCGATAATGGAGGAGAATACACCTCCAAGAAGATCATTTCCTCTTTGTAAAACAACTAGGATTAGGAGGGAGCTAATTGTCCCTCAGAATGATGTGGCAGAAAGAAATAATGTTCCATTGAAGAATCTGTTAAGGAAATGATGAATGACCATAATCTAGCCATGTTTCTATGGAGAAAAATAGCTATGGTAGTCTTATATGTTCAAAATAGAAGTCCTCATCATATATTGAATAACATGACTGTAAAAGAAGCTTTTCTAGAAAATAAGTTGAGTGTTGAATACCTTAGGATCTTTGACTTCCAATCAACCAGGAGGAATGGAAGATGGAAGCATTGATAGATAAAAGGCGAGATTTAGGGCTAGAGGGTTTTCCCATAAGGAGGGAGAAGACTATGATGATAGCTTGTTCCAGTAACCAGATATACCTCTACCTGAGCCATTATATCTCTTGCAACATCTATGGGTTGGTGTTTACATCAGATGGATGTAAAGATTGTTATTCTCAATAGAGTAATTGAAGAAGAAGCATATGTAGAGAAACCTCAAGGTTTTGAGGTATACCAAAAAGAGACCCATGTATGTAGATCGAAGAAGACCTCGTATGGATCCAAACAACTTGGTGCAGAGCCTCTTATGTACAACAAAAGCATGGTGAAAAATTCCTATGACAAAGGAAGTGTATCGAAATGGTTCTTTAGAAGTCCAGGATAATGGATTAAAAATCCATGACAAACTCCCATGATGACAGATCTAAAGAAGGTGAGAGACTCTGATCCAGTAGAACCATCCCTATATCGACAATTGAATGGCTCGTTGATGTATTTGGAGAATACTCAGCCATGTATTTTCTTTGATGTGAAAATAGTTCTAGGTGGAGCCTAGGCATGAAAATTGAATAATTGCAAAGCTGCCTTGAAATGTCTTCGTGGACATTAGAGTCATGATATACAACTGTTTGGATTTATCGTTTCAGATTGGGCAGGGAGTGTAGATAACAAAAGAAGTGCTTCTTGGATATGTTTCAGTTTGAGCTTTGCCATGATATCATGGGCTAGCATAAAACATAAGTCTGTTGCACTCAACACTGCAAAAGAAAAATATATTGTAGGTTGTGATGCTTGTACGTAAGAAGCGTGGCTCCGTAAGCTGGTTTATGGACTATCTGATTAAGTGCTAGATTCGACCATGATATATTGCAATAATCAGAGCTGTGTGAATATTTGAGAGAACCCAATGTTCCATGATAGGTCGAAGCACATTGAGATAAAGTATTATTTTCTCTGTGATAGAATCCAGGCGAGAGAAGTGGTTCTCTAGTATATCTCCACAAATGAGAATATAACATATATTTTGGTAAAGCCTCTGTCCAAGATGAAAATTTTGTGTACTTAAGGGACAAGATGGGACTCATGGAGATGACTTCCTTATTGAAAATGGAAGTGATTAATCCCTAGTTGGGAGGGAGCATTGATATATTATTGATTTATAGACATTCATTTTCCAGTTTGGAAAATGGTCCAAGTTGGGCAGTCACTTTCCATTCCGGAAAGTGGTCCAAGATTTCAGACGAACAATCATTTTCCAGTTCAAAAAATAGTTCAGAGTGGGCAGTCATTTTCGTAACAAAAATGGTATGATAGATTGCTGATGTACCATAGACAATGATTCCCCTTGTGGACAGTGTGGGGTGATGTTCTAGGATAATCATTCTTCTTGGAAGTCACTCTGAGTAGTGGTCAAGCAGAATGGTCCACCTCTCCGGGTAGTCATTCTTTCAAAGTTCACAGTTGTGAGAAGTTTCAAAGAATGGTCCGATGTAGGAGGTTGGTGCATGACAATGATTTTCATAGGAAATAGTCCAAACATTCATTCCCTATGGAAAACTCATTCTCTCTAGGTTGCACTGTGATTAGTGATGGGAGAATGGCCCAATTAGGTTGAATGGTATAGGTTCAATAGTCAGGGATAGTCATTCCCTAGGGCAGACTCATTCTCTCCAAGTTGAACTTTGATTAGTGCTGGAAGAATGGCCTAGTTAGGTGAATGGTCCAGGTTAAAAAATCAGAGACATTTATTCTTCTATGCTTAGGAAGAATAGTCCAGATAGACCATGACTAATGTTTAACTTTCCAAGGGAAGATTCACTTCGAGAGCTCACAGATGTGAGTGGAACAGTGGACCAAATGACTCAGTTCGTATCATGAAATTGTTGATATCAGATGATATTATTTTTGTGGAGAATGTATGTCTCTGGAAAGTAGTTGTATGCTACTGTGGTGGATGTGCTCCACTGGTAGTGACCATGTGTTACAAGTTAGTAGCTGTGTGCTACTAGGAGTGGTTGTGTACCACTGGGAAATAATTGTGTACTACTATGGATAGACACAATTGTGTTCTATTGGATGGAATTGTTCTGATTTCCATGGAGACTACCACTAGTGTTGGAGATGATTTCCAACTAGATGGATAGTGAGATGATGCAGAGGAATTGATCTACATCATGGGAGTAAAACTTAAATATGGTGCATTGACACCATGATAGTATGGATTAGAGATGATGTAGATGGTACTCCACATCATTCTAGATATGATCATGCTAGTACATATTATATATGATGCAGAGCAT
>SNQJ01S0018260.1:149229-163286 GCA_010110895.2 Picea sitchensis
GCAAAATTTCAATGTTTGAAACATACCAGAAAATAAGTTATAACGAAAGTGCCAAGCTGACCCGTTTTAAACTGATTTCACAACTCTTCCCTTTTGGAATGATATTCAATCTTTTCTCATCCATATTTTCACACACACTCTTTCTCTCAATACTTTCTATTTTTATACTTTTTCATAACCCTCCATGAAGGGACATGTCCATTAATTAAATAATTAATTCTTAATACCATTTGAAAATAACCCAAATACCATAAGAAAATACCCCAAACCCATAGGTTTGAAACCATCATTTCACTTTTTAATTTTTCACATGCACCCCTTTTTTAATATACTTGTAAACCTGTATATATAAATCAATCTTGGAAATGTTGTGTGTATTGTGATGATGTAAATCCTTTGACATCAATGACAATAATTACAACAATATCCCCCTTTGTCATTGATGGAAATCTTGCAACGAAACACATAGTCCACAAGACATAGAAATAATTACCCCCCTATCTGGAACTCTTCCCTTGTCTGCAACTCTCCAAGGAATAGAAATAATTCTCCCCCTGTGTGCACCTCTCCCCCTTTGACATCAATGGAAAAGGGATGCTCCCTCTAAACTTGTGCATCTCCATGGGAACTTAGTGTCTTGATGAGATGGATATTACTCCCAATTTCACGTCCCTTAATTTTTTATGACTGCAAAAACTACTCAAACACGGTAAAGCAACACTCCCTAAAAATTCTGAACATTATCACCAACAACACAAGACAATCAATCTCCATCAATCCAAATAGTCTTTGTATCCAGCATAAACAATAGTACATCTCCAAAAATAGTCAAACATGGTTTGTTTGTGTTGGGTATGTGTTATATTCTTTGCACGACTGTAGGTCCCCTAATTTTTTTTTCTGGGGTTTATTCACCAATTTTTTGGATATAATTCGCCAATTGTTTGGATGTTTTTTTGACACGTGGTTTTCCCTGATGGTTTTCTAATTTTGGTTAAGGAATTAGGGTTGTTGACTAATCTGGGTCAATGGATTAGGGGTTTTGGATGCCGCAAGATCCTATATATATATTATTTTAAATAATGAATACATATGATGAATAAAAGATTAGATGTGCGACTCTAAAAAAGTTTCTAGTTTTCTCGGTTTGGGTTTCCAGGGTAAAAATCTTTGTGTAATGTGTGTGTGCCATTGCATCTTTTATGTTTTATTAAGAACATGTTTGCAATAATTAATTGTACAAGGTTAAAATATACATTTGGTATAAGAGCTGTTATTGGCTCCAGGGGGATGCCTTTTGGTTAAGGGTTTGTCTTGGGTCTGTGATAAACCTTGTTATAGTGGGAGATCTGTGTTATCGATTATTCAGGTGAAAAGAAATGGATAACAATTAAAAAATAGAGATCGAGAAATTTAATGGGAAAAGTTTTGAGCTGTGTAGAAGCTCAATATGGAATATCTGTTGGTGGACAAAGATCAATGGATTGCTGTGGATCCAAGTATGATGGAGGTGATGTTTTCCTAGGTGATGACTCAATAACTAAAATCATAGGATGAGTAAAATTCAAGTTGAAGCTCATGGATGGAAGGATTAAAAAACTCCTTGGTGTTTTTCACATCCAAGGATTGAAAAGAAATTTGATTTATGTAAGAAAAATGGACGATGCAGGGGTAAAAAAAATGTTTGAGAAAGACACCTATAGGATGGTTCGAGGAGCAATGATGTTGCTGAAGGGAGTTTGGTTTGGAAATCTGTATAAGATATAGGGAAAAACTATAAGTGATGGAGGAAATAGTTCCATTGTTCCTGAGATTGGAGATGAAGAAGAAAAATATCCTACAGTGTCTGGAGAAAAGACTATGTTGTGGCATCAAAGTCTGGGGCATATCAGAGAGAAGGGCCTTTTGTTGGAGATATTACACACTCACCTAGTATTTATTTTCCTAGGTTTACTAGTCTATGTTAAAGGTTTCCCTCGTTAAAGATATTCTCCCCTAGATGAAGGCGCCACATCCTCTCCAGTCTTGAGTCAGTTACACCCCAGTTAGACTAGTGGAGTGGAGTCATGCATGGAAACCTTGGTATTATCACCAAGTGTTTCATGCATACCTAGGGATCATCACTAGGAGGGCACACTTACCTTGGTATCATCACCAAGAAGGTGCCAAACATGTGCATGAATGATTTTCTCCTCAATCCACTAAGTGATTAGTCAGTTAACTGATGATTGCATGGCTAGTTAACTAGGACTAGGTGGTAGTTCACTGCAGAGTCTGTTAGTGATTCCTCACATATCTCTATATCACTAATGTGGAACATTAGTTACTAATGTAGCCTATATATATTGTAAATTATTCACTCTTTAAGTGTGGAATATAGTTAATACAATTCATTGTTTTTCTCTCCTCTCTTCTCTCTCTCACAAGTTTGTGTGACTTTTTTACTAGCTAGGTTCGATGTGAAAACTTCACATGGTATTAGAGCCTTGATTTCTAGGATAAAAATCATATTCATTTCTATTTGTAGTCACATGAGGAATATGTTGTCAGAAAAGATGGATTACTCACTGAAAATACTTCTCATGCCTCATAACTATTTGGAGTGGAAGAAAATTATTCTACTTATTTTTAGAAGTAGAGGCTTATGTCAAATAACAATGGAAATATAAGAAAAGATTGATTATGATTTATCTACATATATATTTCTCCCAAACTACAATATCATGTAGAGGAGGAATCACTCTCAACTCCGGATAAACTATGTACTAGATTGGAGGTTCTGTTCGGGAATAAGGAAGGTTGTGAAGATTGCATGCAGGAGATTGAAACAATAGAGGCACTATACAATCCATAGGAAGAAAAAGCCTCTTAATATAAATATCCTTCTACACAAGTATCTGCACATATTTTTGTTCCATTAATTGGAGATGATGTCTACTCCATTTTAGATCTTTTTTTCTGAATCATATGTAGAATATATCATGCATGCATCTCAATATTTGCATGTAGAAACTTTTTCATGCACCATGCATGCATCCTAGGATCCACATGCAAAGAATCCCATGCATGCAACTCAGGAGACACACTCATGTGCCATACATGCATCTCAGTAGCTAAAAAGGGGACCACACACTTCAAATTCATTTCTGAAACTTTATGAGTAGAATTTATAGAAACAAATTGGATATTTGAATTCCTATTGGAAAAACACCCAATTTCAAAAAAAAAATTCATCCAAAACGGAGTCTGGGAAGTGAAGTTATGAGCATTTTAAAATCAACAAATTTTCAACATTTTTCCAGAAATGTCAGTGAGATTTACAAATTTTCATCCAAACTTCACATGGTATGGGATTTTTGATATTCTTCATTATAATAATATGAAGTCGATATTTGCGGACATATCACTGGTGCATATACTTCATCATATCCGTACAAACATCCACATCTTCAACAAAATCTTCATCGAGCATAAACTTGCACATTTTCAAGGTCTCCTTGGAGTGAATGACACAGTTGCTTAGTAACTTCCTTTTGTTCCTTCATTTTTGATGCATTGTACTTTGAGGGGGGGTTTTTCCCATGATATTTTCTCTCTTTCCTCTATTTTCAGTGTTTCATTCTTATGTGAATTGTACAATGGGTACCTAACATGGCCTTGGTTGCCGGGGCCCATTCATCATTTACACCCTAGTAGTGTTCAGGGGGGTGTTGGAGATATTACACACTCACATAGTATTTATTTTCCTAGGTTGACTATTCTGTGTTGAGGGAACCTCTGGTTAGATATATTCTCCCCTAGACGAGGGCACCAAATCTTCTTCAGTATTGAGTCAGTTACACCTCATTTATACTATTGGAGTGGATTCATACATGGAAACCCCGATAATATCACCAAGTGTTGCATGCATATCTCAATATAATCACTAGGAGGTCACACTTACCTTGGGATCATCACTGGGAAGGAACCACACATGTTCATGCATGATTCTCTTCTCAGTCCACTAAGTGATTAGTCGGTTAACTGATGACTGCATGACTAATTAACTAGGACTAGGTGGCAATTCACTCTAGATTCTGTCAGTGAGTCCTCACATCTCTCTAGATCACTACTATGGCTCATTAATTACTCATGCAACACATATCCATTGTAAATTATTCACTCTTTGAGTGTGGAATAAAATTACACAATTCATTCTTTTTCTCTCCTCTCTTCTCTCTCTCGCAAGTTTGTGTGACTTTTATAATAGCTAGGTTCACTATGAAAACTTCACACCTTCGACTATTACATGGAAGATGTATGGTTGAAGGTATGCCAAACTACTCTATTTTTATTTCTGTGAACATTGTGTATATGAGAAGAAAAATTGGGTAAGATTCCCCTTTGGTGCAATGAGGGAAGAAAGAATTTTAGAGTTGGTGCACAATGATGTGTTTGGACCTATATCGGTTCCATCATTGGGAAAATATATGTGTACTATGTCTCATTTATATATGACTTCTCTAGGAATACTTGGATTTATTTCCTCATGACGAAATCTGAAGTCTTTTACAAATTCAAAGGGTTTAAGGCTCTTGTGGAGATAAGGCTCTTGTGGAGAATCAGACAAAGAAGATAATTAAGGTGTTGAGAGCAGACAATGGTGGATAATTACGTGGAAATGATTTTGAAGAATTATGTAATAAGTAAGGTATAACAAGGAAGAATACTACTCCATTATTCCTCAGTGGAATGGAGTTGCTGAAATGATGAACATGATGCTGATGGAAAAAGCAAGGTGCATGCTCAATGGTGCCAAGTTAGGACAAGAATTATGGGAAAAGGCAGTGGGTACTACATGTTACCTAGTCAATCTATTACCCTCATCAACACTGGATTAAAATAATCCACATGAGGTATGCACTGGTAAGAAACCCTCTCTCACACATCTCAGGGTATTTGGATGTGATGCCTATGTTCACATTCCAAAGGAAAACAAGAGTAAGCTAGATAAAAATATTGAAAAGTGTATCTTTATTGGGTATAAAGATGGTCTGAAAGGTTATAAGATTTGGAACCTAGGAACTAAGAAGGTAGTGTATAGTCAAGATGTGGTATTTAGATAAATCAAAGATGTTGTTAAACAAGAAGTCCTACCAAGGGAGGAAGAACTAGAGAAAATAGAGTTTGAGTTGAAGGATGATGAATCAGACTCTATAGAACAAGATGAATAATAAGAAGAAGATACTCATACTCCAGTATTGAGGAGATCGGTTCAAGAAAGAAGACAACCAGAAAGGTATACTCCACTTGATTTCCATTCAAATTTATCTTTGTTTATTACTGAAGATGATCCTAGAACTATTAGGGAGGCAGTGGATTCAGAGGATGGAAAACTCTGGAAAAATGACATGGTGGAAGAAATAATAGCCTTGGATAAGAATGAGGCTTGGGATCTAGTGGAGTTTCCTGCTGAAGAAATCCCATTGGCAACAAATGGGTGTTTAAAAAGAAGCTGAATGCATAAGGAAAAGTGGAGAAATAAAAATCCCAATTAGTAGCAAAAGGTTATTCCCAGGTAGAGGGAATTGACTTTGGTGATATTTTTTCTCCTATTTCCAAGTTAACTTCAATTATATTTGTTTTATCTATTGTTGTTGCTTTTTATTTTGAAGTAGAGCAGATGGATGTGAAAACAACATTCCTACATGGGGATCTAGAATAATAAATATACATGAAGCATCGATACGGATTTTATTTGAAGAGAAAGAAAGAGATGGTATGCAAGATGAAAAATTCCCTATATGGGCTAAAGCAATCACCAAGGATATTGTACAAAATTTTTGATACTTATATGTTGGGACTTGGTTTCACAAGGAGCAAAGCGGATCACTATGTGTATTTCAAATTAATCAGTGATCATCTTATTTATTTGGTATTGTATGTGGATGATATGTTGCTGATAGGAAAAAAACAAGGATATTATCCAATATGTGAAAACTCACTTGTCCTCTAAGTTTGACAAGAAGGATATTGGTGTTACAAATTTCATTTTGGGCATGGAAATTAAAAGAGATCGAGCAAACAAAAAGTGTTAAAAAACAAAGGTATTCCAACAGAGGAAAAACACCTTTAATAACCACTCACACAAACAAATAAAATATCAACACACCGATGTTTTGAGGTGGTAAAAACCTACGGGGAAACATCCACGACCCCAACCAATGTGGCTACTTGGTGCAGTTTATTAATGAAAAAGAAAAATATTACAAAGAYATTTTACAAGAGAGTTTCTCACAATCGATCATAAAAAAATGACCCTCCATGCTCTTTAAATAGAGATCATGGACCAATCGGGTGTTAAGCCACAAATCAATGTAGTCATTAATATCAATGATAATACGAACCGTCGGATCACTCTATGTCAGGAACATATCGTGACCGTCAGATTTACTAACTACAAATGCATACTAATGCATACTAAAGAAACACACTAAGAAACATAGTTTTACCTAATGGCACATTAAACCAAGTAGATCTTAATTAACTCCTAAGTGTCTAAATATCCTAACATCCCCCCTTAAGAACAACTTGGGATAGGATTTAGGGATTTACAATAGTGAAAATATAGGAGAAGGAAGGAGGCATTAGAGCCAATCCCCCCTTAATGACAACTTCCTAAACTCTTAACATAAATCAAAGTTTGGAAAACTTCGCTTCTGTAAGAGACTTTGTGAAAATGTTTGCAACTTGATATTCTATAGGGAAAAAGATCCCTTCAATAAATTGATCATGAATGAGCTTTTTGATGAAGTGCATGTGTAGTTGGATGTGTTTCCTGCGTTGATGTTGAACTGGGTATTTGGCGAGCTTGATGGAACTCTGATTTTTTCACCAAAGGCTGGTTAGATGTTGCTACTCTAATCCAAACTCTGAAAGGATCTATCAAAGCCACAAGGCTTCCTGACTTGCATTTACCGTCGCTTAGTACTCTACTTCTTCTAAATAAAGTGAAATAGCTTGTTGTTTATTACATTTCCAAGTGACAGGTCCTGAACCAAGGCTGAAAACATAACCTGCATTAGACTTTGGATCATTAGGGTCGCTGACCCAATCTGAATCAGTGAAACCAACCAATAAAGGGGTCCCCTTTGAACTATAATGGATCCCAAATGGAACTGTACCCTGAACATACTGAAGTATCCTTTTATCTTCTTTGAAATGGATTTCATGGGGTGTTTGCATATACTAGGAAACAAGACCAACAACAAAGGAAATATCAGGACGAGTGTGATTCAAGTATAAGAGGCTACCAACTAACTGACGGTACAAGGTGGCATCAAATTTGGGAGAAGTACAGGTGGAAACAAGCTTGAATCCATACTGAAAGAGAGAAGGGGATGGTTTAGAATCTTCCATGTGAAAGCGATGAATAAGGTCACAAGCATACTTAGACTGGGAAAGAAAAAATCCTTCATTGGTT
The DNA here is from genome assembly GCA_010110895.2 of Picea sitchensis. NCBI lineage: Eukaryota > Viridiplantae > Streptophyta > Pinopsida > Pinales > Pinaceae > Picea > Picea sitchensis. Next base: position 156,692 of record SNQJ01S0018260.1, read on the forward strand.
TGCAAAAATTCGAGGCTAAGGAAAAAGTGGAAAAATCCTAAGTCTGCCATTTCAAATTTCTTCTTAAGGTTGGTTTTCACATGGTTTAAAATTTTTGAGTCACTACCAGTAAGGATAAGGTCATCAACATAAAGGACACAGATTATGAGATGGATTCCTACTTTCTTGGTATAGACATTAGGATTATAATGACATCTAAAAAATCCAGTGTCAATAAGAAAGTTGTCCATTTTGGCATACCGAGCTTGGGGAGATTTCTTAAGACCATAAAGAGATTTCTTAAGGAGACAAACAAGGCTAGATTCATTTTGGACATAGCCAGGAGTTTGTTCCGTGTAGATTTCTTCTTGCAAGTCCCCATGCAAGAAGGAATATTTAACATCCATTTGATGGGCCTCCCATTTATGTGAGGCAGGAAGGGAAAGAACAAGGCGGATGGAATTCATTTTGGCTACAGGGGGAAAGGTTTCATTATAGTCAATTCCTTCAACTTGGGAAAATCCTTTGGAAACTAACTGAGCCTTGTGTCTTTCAACACTTCCATCTGATGCATACTTAGTTCTGTAGACCCGTTTACATATGAAAAGTTTTCTTCCTTTTGGAAGAGGTACAAGATCCCAAGTATCGTTTTCCATTAAAGAACAATACTCTTCATTCATTGCTATATCCCAATCTGGATGACCTGAAGCTTCTGAAAATTTATTTGGATCACGAGTCTTTGAAACATGAGCCAAAAGAGAAGAGGCTTGCTAGAATTGAGAACATGGCTGATGCTGATATGAAGGATCATCGACAAGATCACCAGTTTCTTCTCGTGTTGAACAGACCCATCTAGGAAGTGACGATGCTGGTGCTGGTTCAGGTTCAATGGAATCATATGGAGGAAGGTGAGCAGGTGAAGGTGTATTTTCATCCTCACTATCATGATCTAAAGAAGAAACCATAAAATGAACAAAATAAGGCACAAACTCCGAAGATGGCTCACAAGACGAAGAAGGCACAATCACCGAATTAGTCTCGTAGGCCAAGAGATTTTCATCAAATTTTACATCTCTTCTAATATTAATTTCATTACAATGTGGTTGAAGAAGTCTATAACCTTTGAAATATTCAGAATAACCAACAAATATACACTTCTCACTTTTAGGCTGTAATACTTTCCTTTTCTCATCAAGAATGTGAGCCCATTCTATACTGCCAAATACACAAAAGTGACTTACATCTGGTTTAATTTTAGTCCAAGCTTCTTCTGGTGTTATATTTTTAAGAGCCTTTGTGGGAATGAGATTTACTATTTAATTTTCACAGTTGATGGCTTCCACCCAATACTTTAGACTTAATCCCTTAGATTGGATCATACAATTAACCATTTATTTTAATGTGCGGTTCTTTCTCTCAAAACCACCATTTTGTTGTGGTGTATATGGAACAATGTGTTGCATTTGGATGCCCTGTGTAGCACAATAACTTGTAAAATTATTTTTCACATATTTGTCTCCATTATCTGTTCTTAACCTTTGAATTTGATGTCCAAATTTATTTTCTAAAAGGGCCTTGTAGGCCAAAAACTTGTGAAAAACTTCTCTCTTAAGTTTTAATAAGTAAAACCAAGTATGTTTGGAAAAGTCATCAATGAAAGTTAAGAAATTATTGCACCCAAAAAAAGAAGGAGACGAAAGTGGACCACACAAGTCACTATGAACAAGCTGCAAAGGGCTCGAGGCATGCCAAGAGTCACGTTTGTCAAAACTATCCTGATGATGTTTGTCAAGAACAAAACCGACACAAATACCATCTCTGCATGAAACAAGAGGACGACCAATCACCATTTTTTTATTACATAGTTACTGCAATGAGCGATAATTTAGATGACCAAACCGCTCATGCCAAAGTTTCCTCAAGTCATTGCTATGGGAAACAAAAACTGATGGAAAATATGATGACCCAAAGTTGTCAAACTTGTACAACCTGGTAATATAATCAACAATTCCAGTTGCAAGAACATGCTTAAGATCTTTTAGATACTTGATTACAACTTGGGGAGGTGAAAACTCTACAGTTTCACCTTCACCTGAATGAGTTATTTGATATACTAATAGAAGGTTAAACGAAAGGATTGGAACACATAATACATCATTGAAATGATCATTATCTACTTGAACTGTTCCAGATCCTACAACACTAAGAGATATATCATCACCAACAAATATTTTCTTGGTGTTACATTCATTTAGAGCAGAAAATATGTATTTATCCTTAGCCATATGATAATATGCTCCAAAATCAATAAGCCACTCATCATAAGAAGAAATAGAAGTTGCATTGAAGGAGAAACCAGAAGCAGAAAGTGCATGTCTATGAGAAGAAGAAGAAGAAGTAGAATCAATACTGATGTTTTACTTCTTCATCGCTACTTCTAAAGCTTCCATCTTCTTGAAACATTTCGACTCATCATGACCATATTTATCACAAAAGTTGCAATGTATGTCAGTCTTCTTATTTTTATATTTTGTTCCTTTGTCACCATTAGGAGCTAAAGCTGTCTGAGTGGGTTTGGGACCCTTATGTTGCTTGTTTTTGTGGTGAGGATGTTGCTTCTTGAGATTCTTGGGTTTATCTTTCTGCTGGGTGACTAAGGCTTTGTTGGAGGTACTTGCAATGCTGATCACTCCAAGTTGTACAAGATTATCTATCTCTCTAATCAAAGCATCACAAAAGGACTCAAGAGTGGGTTTTTGATAAGTTTTCCCTAGAGCCTCTCTCATGGCATAAAACGTAGATACAAACACATAATATGCACTACCTAGCTTAGAAAGAATAATATATATGAAACGTTCTTCCTCCAGCTTTATCTCGCATTCTTGACATAAAATTATGAGTGTTTTAAACTTAGATAGATAGTCTTGAATGCAAGAAAAATCATTTGGACTTAAAGTCAATATCTGATTTTCTAACTGATGTGCTTGAATAATATTGTGTTTACCAAAGACAGATTCAAGCTTTTCCCAAGATTCATCGGGGCCATCAATTTCTTGAAGGTGGAACCTTAAATTAGGAGAGATGGACATTTCGATCAGTCAACATTCTTCGTCACTCCTATTAGCCCATTCGAATTTCTTATCAACATCAGTAGGTTCTTTTTCCTTTCCCAAGGTAATTTGGTACAAGCCTTTACTTCTTAATAAATCCTCCATATGGGATTTCCATTGGAAGTAGTTGGTGCTGGTAAGAAAAATAATACTGGAAGAAGCCATATTAAATATGCAGATAATATGGATTTAAAAACTGAAACTGATGATATGGAAGGAAATATCTCAAAAAATTAGGCGGTTTTAAAAAACCGGCACTGAAAACAGACTTCAGATGTGAAAGTTATGCCCTTTAAACAAAGGCATAAACTGTAACCAAAGAACCACGTGGTGGCGATACCTCTCTAAATAACCTCACTTTTACAAACAAGTTTCTTTATGAAGTGACTTACTTTTATAAAAAGAAGTGGGTATCACTTTTACAATGAAGTTGATTTATAAAAGAAAGCTGCATGCAAAATAAATAACTCTAAAATAAAATATTAAAGCTACTTATAGTGATTCATTTTTATACTTGAAGTGAAATACACTTTACAATGGAGCATGAACTTTTTCAAAAAAGGTAACAAAAAGAGAGACTTGAACTCAAGATCTCTTACTTAATAAGACAAATTTTAACGAAGTGGGCTAGCAAAACATATTTTATTGTTTAGCAGGAGGATTGGGGTTGTTGTTGTTGTTGTTGGCCTTGGAGAGAATGCTCATAAAAAACTCTTTTCATAGAATTTCTTTTTTGCTTCTCGATGACAACAAGGGTTAGATCTTGGTTAGCTTACCTAGAAAATGAAACTTTTCCTATCCGTTTTTGATTTTCTGAGATCGCACAGGGCACGAGGTGAAGATCATACACATATCTAAAAGAGTAGCAACCTGGAAACATAAAGTATACAACTGAAATAAAACCAAAATAATACTTAGCAAAAAATTAAAAAAGGGCATATTCAAGCTTTATACCTCCAGATCTGACTGAAATAGCCGTATCTTGGGAAAAAATAAACCTTTTCGAGTGAAACGAAAAGTGTTCTTAACTGAAACGAGAGATAAATATGCAATGGAACATTCCTCTCAGCCCAAAAATGAATGGAAATGGCAGAAAATAAAGATGAGGCAACTCGTCTTCATGATCTCGATCTACAATAGGAGCGGGTCTTCAAACAAGCTCTGATACTATGTTCGACAACATAGGTATTCCAACAGAGGATGAACACCTTCAATAACCACTAACACAACTAGATCAAAGATCAATACACCGATGATTTGATGTGGAAAAACCCCTACGGGGAAACATCCACGACCCTAACCAACATGGCCACTTGGAGCAGTTTATTAATGAAAAATAAAAATATTACAGAGAGATTTTACAAGAGAGTTTCTCACAATCGATCATCGGAAAATGGCCCTCCATGCTCTTTAAATAGATATCATGGACCAATCGGGTGTTAAACCACAGATCAATGTAGCCATTAAGATTGTTGATAATATGAACCGTCATATCACTCTATGTCGGGAACATATCGTGACCATCGGATTTCCTAAATACAAATGAATACTAATGCATACTAAATAAACACACTAAGAAACACTGTTTTACCTAACGACACATTAGACCAAGTAGATATTAGCTAACTCCTAAGTGCATACATATCCTAATAAGAAGTTATGGTTAAATAAGAGGAAATATGTCGAAACAATATTGCATAGGTTTAATATGAAGGAATGTAAACCGATCAAGGTCCCTATTCCTATAATTGTAAATTTATCTGTGGATCAGTGTCCCAAGATACAGGAAGAGGAAGAGGACACGTATCATGTTTTGTATGCTAGTGCGGTTGGTAGTTTGATGTATTAAATGGTATATACTAGACCGAACATTGCACATGTAGTGGGATTTTTGAGCAGGTATATGTCAAAACTAGGGAAGGAGCATTGGACAATAGTAAAGAGTGTTTTTAGGTATTTGCGTGGCAGAAATAGTTATGGATTGTGCTACCAAGGAAGACTAGGATTGGAAAAAGTGTTGGAAAGGAAGACTAGGATTGAAAAGTGTTGGACATACATGGACTTTTGGATGCATATTGGTTGAGATCTAGATCAAAAAAATATCTACAAGTGGATATGTATTTAATTTGTTTGGAGGAGCAATTTGTTGGATGAGAAAAGATAGTATGTAGTGACACCTCAACCAAAAGATGAATTAATGGGAAACCATTTATGAAAACAAGGAAGTACTATGGTTAAAAAGATTGTGTTCGTATTGGTTGGTACAACAAACTATAAGGAGGATCAGACAGTTGAGAGTGGAAATCTTCCCTGACATGTCTCTATGGGTTCCATATGCTAGTATGGTTTAGGTTTGATGTATGCAATGGTCTATACTTAACCATACATTGTATATGTAGTAGGTTTTTCACATTGCACATTACATATAAGGAAGAGGAAGATGACATGTCTCATGTTCCATATGCTAGTGCAAATATAGTTTGATGTACGCAATGGTTTATACTAGATTGAACATCAGTGACATGTAGCGGGAGAGTCTATGTGTATATGTTAAAAACTAGGGAAGGAGCATTGGGACAATAGTAAAGAGGCTTTGGTAATTTGCATTGGAACACATAGTTATGGATTGTGCTACCAAGGAAGACTAGGATTAGAAAGAGTGTTGGACATACATGGATTTTTTGATGCATATTGGGTTGGATATATGGATCACAAAATATCTACAAGTGGCTATGCATTTAACTTGTTTGGAGGAGAAATTAGTTGAATGAGAAATAAATAGTATGTAGTGACACTCTCAACTACAGAAGTTGAATACATGATAACCATTTATGAAAGCAAGGAAGTAATATGATTACAAATATTGTGTTCAGGTATTGGGTTGGTACAAAAAACTACAAGGATATATTGTGACAGTGAGAGTGCAATATTCCTGGCGAAGAACATGACTTATCATTAAAAAACAAAGAATATTGATGTTCAATATCACTTTGTGAGAGACATAGTTGAAGAAAATAAGGTATTGATGATGAAGGTGGACAATTTGAAGAATGTTGCAGATTCATTCATACATGGCTCTGCTGATGCATATTGGGTTGGAGATTTGGATCACAAAATATCTACAAGTTGCTATGTATTTAACTAGTTTGGAGGAGAAATTACTTGGATGAACAAAAGATAGTATGTAATGAAACTTTCAACTACATAAGATGAATACATGACAACAATTTATGTAAGCAAGGAAGTAGTATGGTTGCAAATATTGTGTTCAGGTATTGGGTTGGTACAAAAAACTATAAGGATAGATTGTGACAGTGAGAGTGAAATATTCCCGACGAAGAACACGACTTATCATTAAAAAACAAAACATATTGATGTTCAATATCACTTTGTGAGAGACATGGTTGAAGAAAAGAAGGTGTTGCTCATGAAGGTGGACACTTTGAAGAATGTTGCAGATTCATTAACAAAATCTGTGAGCACTGAGAAGTTCTTTTGGTGTAGAG
>SNQJ01S0018261.1:0-10469 GCA_010110895.2 Picea sitchensis
TGCACCTAAACATAATAGTATTTTTGAAAGGAAGAATAAAAATTTGGTTGGAATGGAAAGGAATTTTCTTTAGGCCAAAGGTATGCAAACTAGATTTTAGGTGAGACTATCTACTCCTCAAATTTTCTCCTTTAGAACATGGTTCTTATGAAATCTATGTGGGATATGCATCCCCTTGAGAAATGGATTGGAACGAAACCCTAAGTAAGAGTATCCTCATGTAATTTCCATAGGTTGTGGGAGGAAAACCACAAGGGTAACCTTCAAACCAAATTTAGGTTGGACTATGACCCTTCCAACTAGAAAGGGCTATCTCAGATGTCTAATGACTAATAATAGATCAAAGAATTCATCAATAAATGCACATAGGTCAGATTCATACAAGATAGGTTTGAATTCAAAAAAATCGGTAGGACAAGCTTGAGGAAGAAACCATTGGGCAATGGAGTAAAAAATCTGAGCTTAAGGATATATTGTCAATGGTTGGTGATGTACTTTTAGAAAACAGAGGCAAGGTAAGTGATGTTTTTCAGTAATTAGATCAGTATTGAGATGGTAGAAGAAAAGAAAAGATTAATAGCCCATTACACCAAGAGCATCTAGCTTAGGATGAATTCTTAATGTAACTTTAGAGGAATCACAGAAAATAATAAGCTGCCATGAACAGAGCACCAAACTAAAGATGAATTATGAGCATGCAATCTTAACAAAATAACAAGTATCTCACTGTATGAATGGAGCATCAAATAAAAGATGAATTCCAAGCATATATTGCAGTTTAAATACTAGAATATTTAAACAAAAAATGGAAATAAGCATTGAACACAAGAAGAAACACACTTAGAACATCACTATCATGAACCTTTGCTTCAACAAAAGTATTGTGCTTATGCATTAACTCATATAGATATTCAGAAAAATAACACAGTATAATGGAATTTACTCCTCCTTCAAGTCGAACCCTTCTTCTATTACAAGTTGTTCCATAAATAGGCAAATTACAAGGCCTATTTTAAATAAAAATATCTTTTGAAAAATAAAAAATAAAATATTCAATATGACAACAAAGTCTAATAAAAACAAAAATTAAAACTGAAGTCGGTTGCAAAAGGACTCGAATTCTGGAGCAGGAATCTAATTTGGCATTAGTCCTCTCTCTGCTGACTGATCTTCATCTTGGAAATCTTGGAGTGAGAGGGTTACTCGTCAAATCTCCTTATAATCTAGAACAAATTTCCAAAACTTCCATTTGTCATAGACTGCTAGAATCTATTATTGGCTTATGTTTGGCCTTAAAATGCTTGATCTAATTGCCACTTGTGTTTCTTGGATATATTTGACTAACTGGAGCTGCCTGAATTTTTTTTATTGATATACTTGTCATTTATATGGTGCTTGGAAATATGATTTCAAACCTCGATGAGGATTCTCTAATGCTAGGTGTCATTAACTTTGCAAATTTGTTTATTGTATGTATCAGATTATTCATTTGGTAACATAATCTGGAATTCCAAGCCAACTTCTAATCACTTCCACAAAATATTCAGATTTCAAATACAAATGGTGTACAACTATAAGCTCGATAAATCTACAAGTAACCATTCACACTAATGAAAATATGGCCAATCTTTATGCAACTATTTTTTATTTTCCCTTCTAACAGGGAGCGCTCCAAACTTGATGAGTAACTGACATGTTAACAAAAAATACATAATATCATAGTTTGATCAAACCTTAGGTAGTCATTTGATACTTGAGCGTTGATAGTACTACATCCTCCTTCAAATGTTCTTAGATACTAGGATTTGTTCAAGTGGTTTCAACATTTAGACAATCATGTTTCAAAACTTTGAAACGAGTGTTGCTCTATGAGTGCTCTACCTCCATCATTCATACTCTACAAACTCAATCAGAATTACCATAAACATGATATGGATGAGATAGCCAACATTGATATGATTTCCAAATTTCCTTGATTCTCTGCCTGGGTTTTCCGTAAACTCTACAAGGACAACTAAAAATTAACTTAGGTGGTTGTTCTAGGGTGTGAAAAATCCACTTTGTAATTACTCAATCCAAGAAGATCCTCTCACACAGGAGTTAAACATGAGGCTTCATGGAGGACAGTGATGGAGATATCCACTCCCGATCCCGACAAAGCGTTTGGGAGAGTGTGTATTGGGGGTGAATCTTGTAGCATTACTGGACCATCTTGTGTCATATCTCTATGACACTAGGATCTGTCCAAAGTACTCTAAGAGTGATTCCGGCCATGTTGCATTTCAATCCTTAGGAGGATCTTCGGGCTTAGTTACCCTTCACATACACTCCCCCGACTATCGACTGTACCCCCCTAGTTGTTGATTACATATTAGTGGCCTAGTTTCCATTATATAGGTTGCAAAACAGGTGACTGTGAGGGGTGTATCATGGTACATGAGGCAAACTCTGTACTCTCTAGGCGACACCTGAATGGACCGTCGGTCGTAGGTATGGGTAACTTCTCCTCCTGGCCACTTGTTTGCCTTTGTGAATGCTTTGGATGATTAGGATTTCATCTCCCTGGGTTGGAAGCATTCAGAAGGGTCATTTGTTTCGTTTGTATATTTTTAGGCTTTTCTTCTTAGTGGTGTGCTCTATGCTCCCTAGTTTTCCATAATGAGTTAGTCAATCATTGATTTGGGTCTCTAACCTAAGGTGGTAGACCACCCTCTCCGCNATCTGTCCAAAGTACTCTAAGAGTGATTCCGGCCATGTTGCATTTCAATCCTTAGGAGGATCTTCGGGCTTAGTTACCCTTCACATACACTCCCCCGACTATCGACTGTACCCCCCTAGTTGTTGATTACATATTAGTGGCCTGGTTTCCATTATATAGGTTGCAAAACAGGTGACTGTGAGGGGTGTATCATGGTACATGAGGCAAACTCTGTACTCTCTAGGCGACACCTGAATGGACCGTCGGTCGTAGGTATGGGTAACTTCTCCTCCTGGCCACTTGTTTGCCTTTGTGAATGCTTTGGATGATTAGGATTTCATCTCCCTGGGTTGGAAGAATTCAGAAGGGTCATTTGTTTCGTTTGTATATTTTTAGGCTTTTCTTCTTAGTGGTGTGCTCTATGCTCCCTAGTTTTCCATAATGAGTTAGTCAATCATTGATTTGGGTCTCTAACCTAAGGTGGTAGACCACCCTCTCCGCCAATCGTGAGGAATTTTCAGTATTCCTCTTAGAAATGTGGAGCCGCCTATTTATAGCTGTTGTTTTTTATACCACTGGTTCGCCAGAGTCAATGTGTGAGACTTTTACAGACTTGAACGATCCTTCAAGGGAAGAAAATGTGAATAAGATCTTCATGGAAAAAGTTATTGACAATACCAACCAAGGAACCCCTTCGCAAGGGGATTATTGTGCTTTTCCTTTCTTAGGAAACGTTGGTGTCCCTTTGATGGCCACTTTGTACGTTCCTAGGTTGAATGAGGGACTACCGGTTTGGTTGGGTACCATTCCAAATGTCCCTATTGCTTTTGAAGTTTCTCAGTTAAGCACCTTATGTCGTGGGCATCATGTTGACGTTCCTTCTTTAGCAAAGATTTCTCCTTCTCCTTCTACCTTCTCTAGTGAAAGTATAGCTACTAGTAACCGAAATTCTAGACGAAATAGAAAGAGGAAGAATAGGAATAAGAAATCACCAACATATGTGAGTCATGTTGGAGATAGGTCATCAACCTATGCAAGTCATGTTGAATACCATCACCCAACCTCTGCAAGTCATGTTGGGGGAAAGCACCCAGCCTTTGTAAGTCATGTTGGGGGGAAAATTCTAGTCAATGATAGTCATATTGGCAATAGGTCTGTAGCCTCTTTGATTCATGTTATCTACCAATCACCAACCTCTGTAATTCATGTTGGCGATGTGCAACCAACCACTGCAGTTCATGCTGGGGGCATGAGCCTAGTCCCTGCGAGTCATACTAGAATTCAAAAACCAACCTATACTATTCATGTTGGAGAGTTTTCAACAACCTCTGTGAATGATGTTGAGGACAAGMAACCAGCCACTACTAGTYATGTTGGGGGATTTTATTTTTATTGAGAAACCTAGAYGGATAATATGTAGCCTAAGTTTCCTTGTAATCTTTGCAAGGGAGATCACCTTACTCATATGTTCCCTTGAATTTYAGAGGCACGAAGATTGTGGTCCCTATCTACAAGATCTTCTGATTCTAAGTCTTATGAGGTTTCCTCCCAGTCTATTCAGCCACTGGTTGCGAAAGTGGTCATCTCAATGCAATATTTGGTTGATACCACTCCTCCTTTAGAGGGTGATGTGCCTAGAGACCATGTTGTCTTGCATCCTATTCAGCCAATGGTTGAGAAAGTGGTCATGCCGATCGAATATTCAGTTGATACCACTCCTCTTTTAGGGGGTAATGCACCTTTAAACCATGTTGTCTCACAACCTATTCAGCAATTGTTTGAGGAAGTGTTCATTCCAATGCAATCTTAGGTTGATCCCACTCTTCTCTTGGAGAGTGTTGAGTCTACCAAATTGGTCACAATGATGCAATCCTCATTTGATCTCACTATTCTCTTGGAGAGTGTCGAGTCTACTAAAGTGGTCATGTCGATGCAATCTTCGGTTGATATTTCTCTTCTCTTGGGGAGTGATGTGTCTACCAACTATGTTTTTATCATTTCTAGTTCAGTACTTTCAAAACAAGGGGAAATTCCTCTCACTTTGGGCACACCCCCTCCAAGTCCTAGGATAGTTTCCTTTGATTGGAATGACCTTATTGAGCCTCACCTTCCTTCTTATGCCCCTTTTCAAATAAAGGTTGAAGTTAATTCAAAAAACATTTATCGATGTATTGTGAATGAAGGAGCCTCCGCAAGTATTTTATACTCCTCAACTTGAAAATCTTTGGGTTGTCCTGAGCTTGTGTCTGCTTCACACAAGTTGTTGGATTTTGATAGAATTCCTAGTGAATATTTGGGGATTCTTCCTCAATTACCTATCTTGTTAGGTGGGAATAATGTCCTTGTCGATGTTATAGTGGTGCAATGCTCGTTATATTTCAATATGCTTCTCGGGCGTGATTATGTATATATGTATATGTTATTAATGTTGTGGTGTCTACTCTTTTCTGAGTGATGCATTTCCCTCACAATGGAATAATTATCACTATCGACAAACTGGAATTTGATAATCACCATCTTAATTTGGTTTTAGTTCAGGTGACCCCTTTATATGTTCCTAGTGTTTGTGTAGACTCTACCCTGCCATGGGTTAATTATTTGGCATTTTATCCTCGATGTTCAATTGGTTCTCACCAAGAACCTGTGCAATCAGGTTTTCCTTCTCGAGACATGATCTCAACAATTGATCAGTATTTTTATCCAATGGGGGCATGGGAGCCCTTACTTCCCCCTCTTGGTCCATTTGATATTGAATCTCCTTTTGAGCCTGATCTCATTGTTTGTAAATCCTTAAGCCCTCATGTTTGTGATTATTCATTGATAGACTATTCCAGTCTTGTCCAGAACCTTCATCGTCATATGGAATATGGTTAATTTACTTCACCCTTTGGGATTGTCGACCCTCCTCATTCGTGTGATTTCTCGGATTTTGAATTCCCTTAGAATGTGGCTATCCTTGAATCGATGACCACGGTTTCTATACCATGGGAAGAATTACACCATGGTTTGTGTTTTATTCCCTTTTGAGATACTTTCCAGGTTGATTATTGTAGAGACTCTTGGTAGCAGTGGGATCTACCTAAACCAATACTATGCATGAGTCGTAAGGTTGTACGGTGCCTTGTACATATTGTACGGTCTAGGTTTGTTGTTTCCAAGTTTTTCATTCAATAGCACCTCTTATTTTCTGAAGTTTCTATCTATTTTGGATTTATTAACTTCTACATGAGTGTTATTGGCCTTATATATAGGATCTTGGAGACAGTTTTCTTTGATATTTGTTAGTCATGTCGATCCATTCTGATAGGTATTGAACTCAAAACTAGCACATAGGTTAGATTTTTTCCTACTTGAATTTTTTTCATTATTTGTTTCCCGGGTCATTTAGCCTTAGGATTGACCCCACTAAATTGTGACACTAACCTTCCTTGTTGTTAATTGTGTCGTACTTTATGTGGTAGAGCCTTCCTTCCATGGGAATCCTAGTTAAGGCCTTGCTTCCCATTTGGTGCCCATGCTGAAGTTCTCCATAGGATTGGGAGTGCTTTTAGTCCCGCCATGATTGTGTTTTGAAGCCTCATTCTTCTTTGTCTTTTTTGTATCTTACCCAAGGGACTCCCCATGAGTGTAGTTTGTTGTCTCTCAGGCTCGTTTAAATTTTGAAAGAAACTTCCAACGAGAAATTATTTATTATTATCGATATTGTTTGGATTACTTGAGAAAAGAAGCCCCCCTAAAGTCTTCTTTAAGCCCTTTTCATGCTCTCTAAAATTGAAAATATTGTTGAGCGATCTTGTTTCCCTTCATGCTCGCCAAATTCAAATTTGAAGGCACATCCATCTGGCATTAGTTTTCCCCTTTTTCAGTCTGGACAGTTAATTTATGAATAAAGGTATGCCCTAGGATATTTGGTTCGTTATGAGAGTATTCCCAGGTGTAATTTTAACCCCTTTTTGGGCCCGAGGGACTAAATTTTTGAAAAAGGAACATTCTCCTTGGTATTGGTTTATCTCTTTTTCTGGCATTGGAGATTACTTACGAAAAAATAACCCCTTGGAGTCGATTGTTAATCTCCTTTCAAACTCCCTAAATATGAAAATATTGTCGAGTGACCTTGTTCCTTTCACACTCGTTAATTGGTTCAAAAGGAATATCTATTTGGCATAAGTTTAACCCTTTTTCCGGCCAATATATTATCCAAGAAAAAGGTACGCCTCGGGAGACATGTCTCGCCAAGAGAGTTCTCCTAAGTTATATTTTATACTTTTTCAGGCTAAGGAGACTAAACTTATAAAAATGTTGTGAGTGTATAGTTAATCTGTTTTCAAACTCCTTAAAATTGAAAAGATAGATGAGTGATCTTGTCTCAATCACACTCGCTAAAATAGTTTTGAAGAGACGTCCTTTTGGTATAATTTTAACCCTTTTTTTAACCGAATGGACTAACTACAAAAAAGGAACACTCTGGAGTCGTCTTTCAATGTTTTTCACAATCTCTAAATGTGAAAAACCATCGAGCTTACCTTCTCTGGGCTCGTAAAAATTCACATGGAAGGATTCTTGTTGTGTCAAATTTAATCGCATCGCATGTCTCATCCTTGCGTCTTTGGCCTAATGTCGGCTTCATGCTTCTATTAACTGAATTTTCAAAGCATTCCTTAAATGCAATCCTTACAACACTTTTTCCCTTGCAATCTGACACCTTGACCCATGGAGGAATTTTCTCGAGTGTCCTTATCCTGCATATGTCTCCTTGCATTGAGCATCAGTATGTTTCATGCGCTTGGAAAAAGTTTTCTTATCCGTGACACTCATTCCTCCTTTGTAACATAGCATTCTTTTATTCTTTTTCAAGCTCATTAAAACTTTGAAAAATAGAAAAAAATCAAATATTTCAAAAAGAGGGGATAGGATATACATTCTCTTTTTTCGATAGCAATATAGTCTCCCTTGGACAAAGAAAATCCTTCCATCTGTTAGCCAAGCATTGGGATCTAGTATGACCTTATAAGTTGTTCTTGTTATATAGAGTTGTGTCCTTCTCCATTTGGTTACTCTTCCAAACATATGGAGAGTTTGTGGTGCCTCCTGTATTATAGACTTATGTCAATATTACGCTACCTAAGTCTCTTTATTTTTTCGTGCTTTTGTCCAAAGGAAATTTTTATCCAACCTAAGTCATCCATCCTATAGTTTATCTCTTGACTTCCATGAGTCGGCCATCCCGAGAGTCGAGTCAAGTTCGGATTCAAAATCAATGAATATTTTTGCCTGATGATCGAGAGCCTACAGTCTTTCCCCTATGGCATGTCGAAGACCTGAGGGTAGTGAGTTTTACACTCTTATTATACTCCTACTTGAGATTTTGAAGATCTTGAAGTTTTTTCTCGAGCTATGATGTCCTCATCTCCAGCCATAGGTGTCAATGCTTCTTGAAGTTGCATATTATATTGTACTTGTATATCTTTAAATAATTTTGAGATCTAGATCCATTCTGTATTTCTTGTGGATACACTTTATCTAGAAATTTATATGACATTGATCTGCAATGTACTTGACTGGCATCCATTCTTAGTTCATCCAGAGCATGGGTATGTCCACCTAGGAGAGATTATTATTGTTTTTCATATGCCACGCTCCTGAACACTCGTCTCGGGCTCACTCGCCTCCATGCCTTCCCACTGGTAAAGATATTGTAATGTATTTTGGCCATCAATTTCTCTTCTGACCTCACACATTAGGGTGCATTTGTTATAGTCCAAAATTTCCTTACCTGTGCATACAAGACATTAGCATTTCCTCTTACATAATTTGCCAAAATACGGTTAAGTTTTCTTCTTAAAAACTATTTTTTGGAAAATGCACGCGCTCTGTTGAACTAATATCCCACGTACACACGAGTGTTGCATACTAGTTATCTTGTGTACATACGTGAGTTGCATACTAGTTAGCTCACGTACATACACGAGCTTCATACTAGTTAGCCCACATTTACCTCCAAAAATTACAAGGAATTCGATGGAGTTTATGGGCTATAGAGGATTTCCTAACCATTTTACCCCTTGTATCTCGTCCCCAAACCAAATAACCATATTTTTCTCATATAAAAAGATGTCTTGGGGTGTCATTTGAAAAGACAAAGAAGAGAATAAGAAAACTCTGCAAAAATCCCTTCCCCTTCTTAGCCCAAGTTTTGCATCCCTTTCTGAGTTTTGGCCTCAGCCTTCCCCTTCATCTCTTTCTCCTTATACAACCCTTTCCCTTTTCCCAAGTGATAAGTTTTTTGTGAGAAGCTAGTGTGGGATCGGTGCACTTAGAGCCATGAGAGAGGAGCACGGACCTGGTTCGTGGAGCGATTATCAAGAAAGCTTGTAATCATTTTTGTCTTGAATCTTAATAAAACATTTCATTCTTGTCCCAAAACATTATGTCTATATGATTTTATTTATTTATGCATTTATTCTATATCTAAATCTTGAAAGTGATAAGTATAGATTGCATGTGTTGTAGCATTGTTTTCCTAATCTTTTGCAGGTCATCTTTGGGAGGACACCTACAATATAGGAGGTTGCAAGAAGCGAAAGAGGTCTACACCAACCACAAGGACTAAAGGTGCACCCTTTGACCCTCTTTCATATCTCTCATCATTTCATTTAGATAGTCTTGGGGTAGCTTAAGAGTAGAACTTTCTTTTAAGGGAAGTCAACGATCTTCCTGTACCTAAACCCAATATAGGGGTATATTCCCCGTAGCATTCATGAAAGATCCAAAACAGATTAAATTAAACACCATAAACAGAATTGATTGTTATATCAAGAGTACATATCAAATTGGTATAAAGTATTGTAGAAAAAATGGAAACTAGTTGGTCACTTATACTGATTGTAATTAAAATGATGATGGAGATGACAAGAAGTTGACTTTAGGCTATGTGTTTCATATTGTATTTAGATCCTTATAGTGGGATATCGTAATAATTATAAAGTCATTTCCTTATTGACCATAAAGGATAAATATAGATTTGAAATTAATGTTGGCACAAGGGTAGTGTGAATTTGTAATCTAATATGTGATCTTGGATTTTGTTTTAGGAGTCGACTATAGTATACTATGATAATAAAAGTGCAATAAAGTAGTTGATAATCCTATTGCTCATAGTGAATTGAAGCACATGGAACTTCATAAACAATATTGAGACAATTGGTATAGAATAAAGTTGTGTCTTTTGCTTATTGCATGACAGATCCTTAGATGTTGATATCTTTATGAATCCATTGGCAAAAGCTAAGTATGTGAAACTTTGTGCTATGCTTAGGATTTGGGAAGCTACAATTACAAGTGGGTGTACAAAGATAATTCCACCTCCTAAATATCATGAGAGTTATGTTTATGGAGGGTGGGAGGGGATCAAGGTGGGGGAAGGTGTTTCATTAGAAAAAAAAGATATTCCCAACTCTTGAGTTATGGAATCAATTAATGTCACTCTACAGAAAAATGGAAGGTCGATTGGGAGGTTGACTAGTGCATAGGTTGAGGAATAAGATTTGGATCTTGGGCATGCCTAAGGTGATCAAAGTGGAATAAGTCTTCCTCATTCTAAAAAATTTATTTACTTCTCTAGGTATATATAAATGATCGCATGGATCAAACTACGAACACTCAAAATTAAGTTGAATCAATCAATTGATTATTATTCTTTCCATATTGAGTTATGCTCACATGTGCTTCAATGTAGTAATGGTGTCTTTTGACGACACCACCACCACCACCA
>SNQJ01S0018261.1:15023-32927 GCA_010110895.2 Picea sitchensis
TATGCATAATCATTTATCCCTTAAGGAGGAATACTTATAGACTTACTCTTAAGATCTCAATGGACGGAGAAAAGGCAAAAAGAAGTGGACAGCCAATTCTTTATAAGACAACAACAAAAAATGTAACAATTTCAAGGGCCCTTCCATGGAGAAATCATATCAGTTGTGGAAGCTTGATTGTTATTGACTAACAATGCTTATTAAGAGTGTCACTGTGTCAAAGTTGATCCAACATTATATATTGACCAAACGCTTAAGAGATGATAAAGACAAAAAATGCAACATAAGTAATAATGCAGAAAAAAACAGCAGCAGTAAAAGACAGAAATAAAACACGGCAAGAAAATAAAAAATCAACTCAGAAAGAAGAAATCAAAGTGTTGTAAAGTAGAAAAGAAGCACAAAAATTGAAAGCAGAGCTAAGCTACTAGTATACAGAGGAATCCAATCAGCAATGAAAAAAAACCTTTCATGTTGGTCCCTTGCAATACTTCAAGTGAGGACTGTTAGTGCTATGAGAAAACCATTGTCTCTATAATTCCCTTAAAATTCCTGAGTTAGTGTCCCGGATAAAAGTAATCTAGAAATAACTGAACACTTGAAATTCCAATGTAACTATCATCCTTTCGACGCATACGATTAAATCATCAAGATAGGCATGGAGACTGACCCATTCGTTGAAATTTGAGTGTATAGGCCCTTTTAAGGCGATACGTGTATCAAATAAACTAGAAGGCAGACAGTTGTAAGTCATAGTATTGCAATTAGTAATGAAAGTGGTTTTGTGAGTATTTTTCCCCTTCTACCTCGATTTTACTGCAACCAAACTAATTGTCAAGTAATGGCCCCAACCTTAACTCTACAACCTATTGTTGAAACATTTTCATATTGGGAGGAAGTAGCGGGTTTCTCACAACTGCTTGTCTGAAAGTTCAAAGACTAACACAGGTTCTAATATTACCGGTGGTCTTCGAAGAAGGTTCCCAATTTGAAACCCATCCAAGGAGGGCTAAAGAAAACATTTCAGTCCTTAAGAAATCACTCATCTCCTTTTGAAAGGTTTCTTTTAGTGAAAAGTTAAGAACTCTTCGTTTTTGCCTAGCTGGTTTCATAGTATTCTGAACAAGACTTGGATCAAAACCACGAAGATCCATGTTAAACCAAGAAAAAACCTTTTGAAATCCACCAAGTAACTCAGCAGACCTCATCTCTTTTTTATTAGAACCCTAGACATTTATTTCAATGTTCGATGAAGATCCAGGAGTCTTAATTTTCATGGAGATGGCTTCAACCACCTCCAACTGTAACTCCTCTTCCTTCTTCTTTTTTTCGTCACCTCCAACACTCAATGAAAATGAACTCTTGGGAGGATTCAAGCCATCAGGAATCCTATTATTTTCTATGGATATAATTTCCTCGGGCTTAAGAGGTTCATCTTGGGTGATAGCACAAATGCTCTCATCGCCAGGGAATGCCTTCCAAGATCCTACATAGTCAAGAATATATGAATGATATAGAGATTGAAAAGCGCAATCAAGCTAGCAAGGCAAGAGTTGTTGAGTAGGTGAGGCTGCAAAGACAGCTAACCGATCAGCTATTGAATTCAACTCCTTCTTAACATGAGTGATGTTAAAAGATAGAAGGTTTGAGACAAGATTCCAAACAATTTGGGAATATTATTCCATTTTCTTGTCTCTAAGAGAGAAAGTCTTATGTACTAGGTTCAAAACAAGCTCAGAATTTCCGAAAACTAAAAGGTGACCACAACAAATTAAGGGCATTCTCAATGCCTAACAACAAGGCTTCGAATTCAGCGGCATTGTTTGAACAAGAAAACTCTAATCTGTATGATAGATTATGAATTTTCCCTACAGGAGAACCAAGATAATTCTAGCCTCATTACCTTCACTGGAGCATGAACCATCAAAGTGCATATGCCATATATCATCATCTAAATCGATTTTTTCCACAAGAATGTTATCATCCTCAGCGAAGATGGAATACACTCCTAGGTCTTCTTCGATATAGTTTATGCTAGATTACGGAACACTCTATATGTAGGGAGAAATTATTCCCTCTCTAAGGACTATGATATTCTTACCATTCCGAGGAACAGATAAATGTGTCCCATCAAGTGAGAGGTATCCTCCTATTAGGGCTTGCCAATATCTCCCCAAGATAATTGAATAATTTCTCAAAGGCATATCAATCACCTGAATGATGAGGGTTTTCCTTATCTCAGGGTGAGCGCATAAAACTAAGGTTACATATTTAATCTCGCCTATGTTTGTTTGTTGTATACTATTATAGGAGAGAATGCTTCTGGCATTTTTGTTTGTACAAGACAGGCCTAGATCTTCCATAATAATCTTCGACATGACACTTGGGCCTGAACCACCATCAATGAGTCAACAATGGGTGATCTTATCCATGATATTTACAAAAATAAAAAGGGGGGGTTCACGGGGTATCTGAAGTTATGTAAACCTACTTTATTTACAAAGAATCACTTTTACCTCTTCAGAAAGAGTGGCTACAATGGAAGCTTTTCCATCCATGGTGTTTGGATGCATCATTGTTAGGGGATGACAACCATGTCTAGGAGGAGGTTGCATCTGCTTTGATGTTGTCCAAATGATTTAGGATATTGTATTTGGAGGAGGAGAGGAATGATTCTTTGATTCACCAAAGGGAACCTTGGGGATGCAGGGTGTACTTGGCAGGAGGTTGAGGATGAGCTTCGGGCTAGAATAGCGGGAGAGGGTCAAATTTGCCTTTTAGGCGTGAGCCTTATTCAGTATTGATGACCATGAGCACGTCTTACAGTTGGGAAAATCTAGGAAAGCAATAGTAGCTTCTTTTAGTTTACCAAAACTCTATCTCTCACAGTGCTCTTTAACACTCTACGTGGTTTCTTCATGGTGTTCCTGCAAAAGTTACACCAACTCCTAGGAAAGATAGCTTTGGGATGAAAATTATTTTCAATCAAATTCCTAAAGGGGAGTGTAGAAGAGGATGAATCTAGAGGGTGAGAGGGAGGCAGTACCCTTCCACTCGATGTTATCATATGATTTTTCATGTCTTGTACTAGGCGTAAGAAGAGTGGTTATATCTATCTGTCATGATTCTCATGGTAAACCATTCGTTTGAGTTATTCTTCATACTTAGACAAGTATGTAGGGTGGAGTAAGATTATCAATGGCCTTTTCCTCAATCCTATGATGGTAGGGGGAAGGAAGTGCATTGTAGTAATGCATAAAATTGTCTTGGTTATGGGGGCGAATAAGTTTGGTAATTTGGTTATATAACTTGGTGGAACGTAGTTTGAAAGACTTGATAGTCTCACCCTCTTTGTAGGTAACATTATTATATTCCCTTAACTTCTCAACGAGGATTTTGGATTTCCCATAAGCGGATCAGAACCAATAAATCAACTACTCCCAAGTATAAAATATCTTATGAGGAAGGTCAAAGAAGTCGACAGCATGACCTTCCCTCAAGGAATTGATGAACAAGCTCATGCAAGTGTCATTTTTTGTTGGCCCCTATGTTATGAAAATCAACAGAAAATGCCACTAGGTGTTCATTGAATGCCCGATAGTGTTATTCCCCAAAAACTTAGATAGGTGCTCCTTGAACTTTGGAAGTGGGCGAGTAGAAAGCGCTAGGTTAAGAGGAGAGGAAAAATTCCATGGTGTGTTTGTAGCATCTTCTTGGTGAAAAAGTCCATACTTTTTTATGACTTTTGTGGGATTTGTGGTATATTGGAGAGGGATATGGTGGTTGTACAAGCTTCCAATCACTGATAATGATGAAGATTGGGAAGATGGAGCACTTCCAGTGCCACCACTAGATGCCATCCTATGGGTGATCGGTGTGTGAAATAAAGATGAGTTGGATGAATCAGATAAATTTCTCCCTAGAGCACCTTTTCGGGCAGATAACACAATGTTTCTCTCCCTTCATATTTCAGCAATAGGGTTGATTTTGGGTGACAAACCTCTTCTTCTTCCTAGAAGCACTTAGAATCAAAAGGACATGAAAGAATAGCTGGCAGAAGAAACAAGGTTCACGGTGATTTCTAGGCTATGTCTAGCACCAATTGTTCTTGAATGCTAATATATAGCGTTCAATTTAACGCCCCCAAAATGGTTAAGCTGTACCGAGTTCTACTTGATTGTCTAAAATGGTGTTAAACAAACTCAAAACAATGTTGGTTTGGTCTTGAATCGGGTTCAATATTGAGAACATACTGATGAGAACAATGTTAATGAAAAATAGTCAAAAAGAGTGAATGGAAAGAAGAGATGTATAAATTGAAAATCGAGTATAAAAATTAACCGGGTAGATATCGAAGATTTCCCTAGTATAGTCGCTAAATAAATGTTGAGGAAAGATATGGATTGATCTTACTCAAGCATTTTACGAGACTTTACTTAGCTAAAGAAAGTGCTCTGAGGAATATCACCTAAGTTTATGAAAGCAACAAAATAATTTCCTAACTCACAAGTATTAATTACAAGTACTTAGGCTAGTCTTTTATCAACAAAAACTTGTTGGAAATTCATTTTTTATGTAATTTTCTTAACATAACAGGTTATGAAACAAATGTAAGAAAAGAAGAAAACACACCAAGATTATAATCAAGGCGGTTTGAGACATAAAGAAATCTTTATTTCATTCTAATTCACCAAAGAGTCATTTTTATTTACAAAATCTCATACAAAATCTTGGACCAAATTCAAAATTTTCTTTACAAAATCTCATACAAAAATCTTGGACCAAATTCAAACTTAGACGTCCCCGATGAAACATACAAAAGGAACTCTGGTAGAAAACCAAAACTGAACTCTAAAAATATGGATCAACTTGCCACAGATTGTTTCCCACTTGACTCTGCACAATAGCCTTTATCAATCATGAAAAATAATTCATAAACATACAAGTATACAGAGACTATCAAAGATAGATCAACACCTCTGAAAAACAAGTGTCTGGATGATTTGATTCATCCCTGAATATTGTTGTCTACAATAAGACCCTGCTATCACAAAAGAGAATTAGGTTGTGATGAATATATGAATGAATGAAAACTTAACTATCTCAACATAAACTCAAAGAGAAAACCTTAGCATGTTTATGCTTCTATACTCCACTTGTTCCTCCCTTTTCTTTTTCTTTTAACAAATTAGAATTGGTTGAAGTAGTTGAACCAACTCATTAGTTAAGCTAACTAAAGACTCAACTAACCTTAGTTAGGGGGGGGGGAATAATCATAATAGGGTCATAAATAAATAATAACTAGTAGGTGGGACCCCTTGTGACTCATTTTAGTTCATAACAATATAACAGTTATAACATAACCATTAGTTAAGAAAACACACCTCCTTGTTCCTCCCATCAACATATTTACTTTTGGAAATTTTAGCTCATGAAATTTGAAAATATTTCAAAATAATACTCAGATACTCAAAATAATACTCAGATATTCAAAATAAAACATGATGTCCAAAATCTATGAAGTCAACTGTCATAAAACAATAGATAACATAAAATTCAAAAGCCATATTTCTCAGTCTATGATGCAACCCTTCCTTGGTTGCTGTTGTCACCTCTTGATTTTCCCGAATTTTCTTTAGGTTGGGCAGAGCCTTTAGGATTTATCTCACTGATCACATGGGAACAATCGTCCCTCAAATGCATCCGTGAAGACACGGATTTGTCAGAATCAACGGAGGGTGAAGAAGGGGAAGGAGTGGATTTTCCTTTATCAAATGCATGGTGGGCTTCAGTCTTCAATATCTAGCTAGCATGGGAGGATTGCATAGGCGAGTGGTTAGGGGCATCTTGGACAATGGGGTTCAAAGGTGGAGGAGTAGGTAAGGTCAAGTTGGGCCAGCCACAATGTTGGGACACTGTCAAGTCGACAATCTCCTGCCATCCATCATTTTCAGGGACCTCAGG
This sequence comes from Picea sitchensis, assembly GCA_010110895.2. Taxonomy (NCBI): domain Eukaryota; kingdom Viridiplantae; phylum Streptophyta; class Pinopsida; order Pinales; family Pinaceae; genus Picea; species Picea sitchensis. Next base: position 20,988 of record SNQJ01S0018261.1, read on the forward strand.
TTGTAAGGAGACATGAGGAGGTATAGGGATATTGGGGGCTTGTGGGGCTTGGAAAGGAAGCCTTTCAGGCCTAGATTTTACTATTCCCTCCCCAATCCAGTTAAAGAATCCAGCGTAAAACAATTGGCCAAGCTCTTTTGAATCAGCATCAAAATGTATGGAGAACCTGGGCCTTCTTTGGCCTTGGTTCTATTTACCTCTACCTCTGTTTCCTCGGCCATGGCTTCTCCGACTGAAAAAACTCATCCTACATGTGTAATCGATTAGAAAATAGTCTTTTAAATACCATGCATGACAACTCTTAAAAATACGAAATAAATTTGGCTCAGAATGTATCAAGCTCATGCAATCCAATCCATATAATTGATTTAATGTTAATCAACGAGAAGGGTGGTGAAAAAGGGTTTAGGGATACATGAGGGGTTTGTAATTAGCGAAAAAATTGATATAATGAAAGGGAGAAGAAATGGTCACTTATCAATGACAACAACAATCAACTGTAAAACAAGCCAATAAAACATCACTGGAATCCACCCAAAACACTGCCACTTTCATCTATCTCAACAAATCATTTCCCTTGGCTATAATCAATTTTAGAATAGGGGGTGAAGAAGGATATGGGATATGTGAAGGGTTTGTAATTAGTGGAAAGTGAGATCATGGAAGGGGAAGAAAACGATTATTGTTCATGAAATTAATCAAACGATCCATAAAACATTTTGTAGTAAGACTAGATGCACCATCCAATCAACAATCATTTGACTAAATAACAATCCATGTACATTTATCTAGTTTATTGTTCATTAATCAAAAACTTAACACAACGCTATTGCAAAACAATAAGTTTTCCATATTATTTGTAAGAGGCATTGTTCCCACAATCTGCATTTTATAATAATTTACGAATAGTCTCCATTTCCAATCTGTTACTATCAAAATCAACCACTGTCCAAGCATTTCTTCAATCCGCGACTATACTCCACAGTTATGTTTTCAACGAAGATACTATTGCTGCAATAGAGCCCATCAAATTTTGCAATGATATTTGTTCTCATATATATATGTAGTTAAAGATCAAATTTACATGTCTGAAAATGACAACTTATTATATAACCAACAGCCATCAATTAGACACAAGCTATGCAGGAGTAATTTTCCCAGGAAATGTAGTTCTTCCCTTGTAAACAAACAATCCAATGTGACTTTAAAAGTTGAGCCAGCTACCCAACACAATTTTCATCAACAGTGGCCAATTGCAATAAATAACGTGCTTAAAACTCAATGGGTATCACTGAGTATGAAAACAAGTCATCCATACTACACACAGTGTACAACTGACAAAATCCCACAATGTAACATTTCCAATCATCACACAACAAATATACGATCACGATATAACTCAGTATATCATGTTGAGCTATTGATTTAGTCACTCATGGTTGACCAGGTTGTGCATACTCAAGCCTATTCAACCAACAAACGAAAAGTTGCAGTAGATATATCCAGTCCAATAATCATTTGTACCCAAAGAAGACCATAGTTACCTCGCCCAATAATTCACTTTGCAAAACATCATTCACAGAGCGCGACACGTGTGAACAATACTTAGCATTTGTAACCAATGCCAACCATCATTCAAAACTCCATAAGTGTAATTATTAGTGACTGCATATCAGTCACCAATTCGCCACTGTGGGAGAAAATCAATCAAGTGAACAAACTGTAGTAGCTATGCGTACCCACGCATCCTATTGAATCGGGGTAGAGGTTGTTCCAATACTGAGTATTAATAAGAGGAGAGTGGCTGCATTTTTTGAAACTGCAATTGGAAATGAGGGGTTTATCCTTATTATCACATAACAGTAATCGAATGCCAAACTATCACGACTGTTACTTAACCAATTGGACAGATATGCACTCAAAATGGTCCACAATATAAGTCCATCCAACACACAAGTGGTAAACCCTACAGGCCAGGCTGGTGCTCCATGTCACCCTCGGACTTGTAGATTTAACAGTTCTCATTGTGACTAACACAGGACAATTGGAGCCAACTTCTTTTAATGTAACAAAACCTGATACTAGCAGTGCATGCACAGAAGGAACCACGATTTATTTGTGGATATATGTCAAGTCTGAGATAGGAGGGTTATCACAGAGAAGCGAGGCCCCAACCGATTGATAGAGAAGATTAAAGCGCACAAGGTGTAATCCTTATGGTTCTTAAGCAACCCCAGTACTGAGGTGATGATGAGGCCAAGAAAGAATAAGAGAGTGATTTTGTGGCTTTTGGTGAGGAAATCGACCATTTCCCAAATCAACAAAAGCAATGATGAATGATGCTTCCAACCGTTAAACCCCCCCAAAAAACAGAGACTAGACAAGTAATGTGCACGCATGGGGACAGTCGGCCAAGCAACTCAACAACCAAAATAACTCCAACTAAGCCAGTAGTAACAGAGAGCCACCATCAGGGAGACTGATAAATTCTACAAACTCAAAACAAATGCAAGAAAAACCATTCATTTTCCAAAATTTCACATAGTTGCAACACTCAGGATGAACACAAACCCATACATTTGAGCCAACAATCATTTCATAACCAGAGTGGAGTCAAGAATGGCTAAAAAAAAAAATACATGTTAATCGAAATCCTTAAGAGGAGAGGTGGTCGAGCGGTTTCACCCTTCTAAAGTTTCAGACCATGAACACAGTAGAAAGATCAAGCAATAGTCTGATTAGGGTGGTGGCCAACATGATTGGTAAAGGTGGGGTGCAGTAAATGCACATTGCCTCCACCCATACCTCATTAACTCAAACAATACATGCTAACAATTCTCCATTAAGACCATTAATCAACATGTATCGAGACTATCACCATATTAAAACCCCATACCATGACTTACACCATAACATAATTCTAATGCCATATAATTCAGTGATTGCATAACCAATAGCACCATTAACTTGTCAATATTGCCCTCGACACTCAAACTATCAAATACCATATGTAAATCGGCTAGATAATTCCATTTCCCATTGCATGACCTTTTACAATAACACTTGCCAAGTGCGCCTCCAACGTTTCAACCATATGTTGCTTCATGTTTTTCTTGAAAGTAAATCCATGTTTTTCTTGAGAAATCATCAATAAATGTAAGAAATAAAGCAACCAAATGCATCATATTTATGTTTCAGAAAGTAAATCCATGTTTTTCTTGAGAAATCATCAATAAATGTAAGAAAATAGGTGTTTCCCCCTATAGATGGCATTTGCATTGGTCCATAGATGTTTGAATGTACAATTTCTAGTGGAGATTTTTCTTGAAACCTACTCTGATAAACATGATATGATACCAGATCTCGAATATAGAGTGTGCACACTCACTCAACACGCCACACTTACAAAGACTGTGCGGTACAATACTTCATCATTGAGCACTCAAAACTTAATGCGCAATTTCTAGACTATGTGTTGTGATGATAACACTTAATAATATAATTTCTTAACACTGTGCTACTCTCAGCACATAAGCTCACATATATATTTTCAGTGCAGATTCAAGAACTTATGAATCTATTTAAGCTTGCACAGATACAGAGAGAAGATATTTTCAAAGTGTTTGAACATAACAAAACACAGAATACTTATAAATATATATTACCAACTTGAATGTTGCGCTTTGTTTACAAATTACTTTGCAGAGATTCAACTCCAACAACTTCTGCAATCTTTTAGAAACAGAGCTTATGCTCTCAAACTTCTCAAACTTCTTACACAGTTGTTGTTGCTCCTAACTATCAACTTCTTTATAGACTCAGAAATATATTCTTTACATACTCTAAATATATAAAAACTAAGATTGAGACTTCATATAGAAGCTAATGAACTCAATAAATTCGATTGACTCTTTCTAAATAAAGTAACTCAGATAGATTAAAGATCAGCTCATTAATAACGCTCCTTGCTTGTCATGACAAACTGATAAACAAAATTGATGTAAACTTAAAACATTGGACTTATAATTAATATCTCCAACGCCTTTTTCTTCATGACATAAAATCTAGTTTACAAATACCAAGATATTTATACAAGCTCTTGAGTAAAGTACTCTACTCCTATAAATAATTATACAATGTGTAGAGTATTCGAGAGATAATACATGAGCCTCCTCGAATGGAAATGACCATGGATCGCTTGGGACGTTTTATTGACAAGCATATTTTATTCTGCGTTGAATTTTAATATTTTCTTATGGACATTATACAATTTCTTTTGATAATTTTGGAAAGAACAGTTTTTTCCCGTTAACATATAATACATCCCCTTGATTATGCACTTTGGTGGTGGGCAGATTCAAAACTACAGATAAACTTTCGTGTGTCATTTGATATTTGTTGAGTTTCTAAGCATGCATAAGAGCTGAGGCTTCATTTCTCAGATTCGCAGCGGCACTGAACTTGACCTCAGTTTGACAGCGATCCTCTTCTCCATGCCCCAGTGTTCGTCCCTCGCTCATATTCCTTACAAACCACACGAAGCGATGCCAATTCTCGCTCTGAAACATTTGCTTGTTCATCCTCAGATACGTGAAAGCACACATCTGGGACTTGTTATAGTTAGTACCATGCAGCTTGAGGTTTGAATTGTGTATGATTTGGGCGTACGCACTTCCATCGAACCTCTGCAACGCATTCTCTCCAGCAAGGGCCACACCTGTTTTCCTGGTAGCCTCTGTAACCTGCCTCAGAAGCCCCTCTGGATTGCACCGTGCATGCTGTGGCTGCTCCTGATCTTTCATCTCAAAGCAGGTGAAGTTGAGAACAACTCTGTGTTTCTTAAACAGACGAGCAATGGAAAGATACCCATTGCTTTGTCTAGTGTTGTAGTACCCTGCAGTCAGTTCTGCAGCGTGAGATTTTGAGCCGTAGTGCCAGTGGATCCCTGCAACTTTTCCAGATAATTTGGCACCGCTGCCCCTGAAAACGCCCTCTGCAGCACTTAGAATTCTGTCACCATGAGCAAGTAGCATCTCCGAATACCAATTGAGGAAGAATCTGCCATAATCAGTGTCCCATGTTCCTTCCCTCCTAAAGAAGCCAGCGTCTTCCGGAAACTGGTTATAATTCCCTGAATCGCGAGGGTAGTCTCGCCCCCAGTCGCCCTTGCCAACGGCCTCTGCACAGGCTCTTAAAGACGCCTTCATGTACTGTACAAAAATTGGATTTCAAACATTTAGGTGGTTACAGTTTTAAGGAGGTCATAAATAAAAATATTGGAATCTGCTATTCGTATCACAGATTTGAAATTCCCACTGTTCAGGAAAACTAAAGCTGATTTACCTTGTCATAGCACTGAAATTCGCCAATCCCAGGGAAGCGCCAGGTGCCATTGCTTTCAGGATATGAGGGATACCTCAGCTCCCCACAAGGCCCCATTCCAACTTGAATTTCCTGCATATATATCAAATTTGCAGTCTCAGGAAGGAAATAAAAAGAACCTATTCAGATCAATCCAAGACTTGAAATGGAAATCTATGTTTCAATTAATTGGAGAGAGAATTAGATGGGCATACCACTATGACTTTTCCGAGCATATCTCTGAACGTATCTCTGAAACTTCTCATATAATCTGCGTATACCTGAATCGGCGTTCTTCCCTTGAGCAGAGGTAGGGTGTCGCACCCTAACGAAATATATTCTTTGTTTCTCCTTCCAGCCTTATCGGTGTATACCATATCTGGATTTCTCTCGACTTCGTCCAAAGCCCAACGAGGTAATGGAATGCTACATCCAAGGCAGAACAAACAGCAGTATAAGTAAAGCACAATGACCGCCTTAACATAATAAACATGAGTCTGAAACTCCCATTTCAGAATTTCTGTGTTCGTTTTCGCCCAACAAACTTTGAGGTGCATCACCACTCCCGGTGCCACAATTCTGCCCTGATCTGAAGAGGAATGGCGAAGCGCTAAGAAACTTTTTCAAGATTCTCCGCAAATAGCTGAGCCGGGTATTTAATTAGCTAGAGCTAATACTAATTACAAATTGAATTGGATTCCCGACTGTTATGGGACCAAACATAAAAATTCTCAATGCTATGGTATCGACTAGGTAGTTAAGTTGTTGTGGGTGCTAAAACATTGATATTGAGCACAGTAGGAAGAATTTGATATCTTGGTGCATAACACATCTGGGGATATATAACTAGCACATAATTCACTCTCTCATGTCTATCTGATGCACACCTATATATATAAAAAAAATGCATAACTCACAGGACATTAAGGTTAAGGCTTGGAAAGATTAATAGAATATGCTTACTTGCAAGTGTCGCCAACGTTTCCTCCACATTGGTGGAAAGACATTACAGCCTGAAGCTTCAACCCATGCTTGCTAACCATCTCAACGAGCTCCTTATATCCAGACCAATTGTAGTTACGGGGGCCATCTTTCTCCACCAAACCCCACCACACGTCCACCATTACGCCTTTCACTCCTCCACTTTTCAGCGCCATGAGGCTAGCATTCAGGGCGCGCTTTCGATTGAGGGTGCCATTGGCGTTCACCGTATCCAGAGGCAGCATCACAAAAATGGGCACTCCTTTAATCGGTATATCACTAATAGCAGGTCTCTCGTGCATCGACTCTTTCTTGACAACAGTCTGGGATTGCACACTGTAGGCCTCACACAACGTCCTCTGTCGCCGTGAAATTCTCAATGGCGGTTTCATGTCATTCACTTTACAAACTTCTTTCCTGGGATTTTTCAGGGATGGCTTCGGACCGTCTACTGGATCCGCAAAACAGTCGGAGCGACAGAAGATTGTATTGCTGGAATTGGAAGAACGGGTATAAGTCATACTAAACATTTTCTACAGATCTATGGACAGCTTTAACAGAGCAAATTCTTGTAGTCTCTGACGACTGATATTACTAAAAGGCAGTGGAACTGATGATTTAGAACCTGCATGACGTTTATTCATATAGGAGATGGGCATGGCTACTGAACTTTCGGAGCAGCTCACCAGCGGCAAAAGGCCAACTGTGCAGGCTCCCCAACTGATACCAAATTAGGGTTGAAATTGATGCCAAAACTGCATACAAAAGCAATGACAAAGCCTTGTCGCGTGGGATTGCACTCAAAATTCTATCGACAAAAACTGGAAAAGAGATGGAAAGAAGTCAAATACGAAATACAAGCGCCACGTTGATACGACAACCAATGATAACAAGATATTTTTTAGAATCTTAATTTGAAGTTGGTGGATATCAATCTGATTTCATCCACGTATCGCTCTCTCAATTCTGAGTTGATTTCTTCGTTTAAGTGCAAGATTTCAAATAGAAGTTATAGATAATAATATCAAAGAAAAGGGTACCGATTTGATCAGGATATTTTCGGCACAATATCTGAACCGTAGAGTCATTGAGTACTGTTATATTTTTACCATGTGAGAAGAAACTTAGCGTGAAGGCATCGTAGTTGAAGACATGACAGGCATGCATGAACAATAGCGAATGTAAGGTCGATCTGCTGGGGTCTTCATTGATTGGCCATTAAACAGACGACACGTTATTATTCCTCAACGCCAGTGAACGGCTTATAATTTGTTTGCCGGCCGACTCTGTTAGTTATCAAAATCGAATGGATGACTTGTAAATTGCCGACTCTACTGGTTGAGCAATATTTTATTGAGAAACTACAGGTAAAAAAGACTAACTTTTGTATTATACTTTTTTTTCAAATGAGCGTACATGTCACATTTTTAGGCGGTAGTTAGACCTGCCATTTGAGGCTATAATCTATCACGTCCAATCATTGAAGATTCAAAACTATTGTTCCTAAAAGCATTTTTATCTTTTGTTGGCAATAGGAAGAAAAATAAATTTGGAGATTCCACTTTCAATCCTTTTATGACAAGTGTTTTGTGTGAATTTGAGCAATGCATAATAAATGGGATAATAAATAATTAATTCATTTTTTTCTCATATTTATAGTTTTTTTCTTCTTACCCATTTATACATTTTGAACTAACTTAGATGATGCAAGGCTTATCACTGCATGTTATAATAGTGTTCATCATCCCCAATAATTCATGCCATTTCTATTTTCATAAGTTTTAAAAGGCATCTATCTATATCTATTTAAAATGTTCTCACATGTTATAATTTATTATGGATTCAATAACAACTTTTAGACGGCTCAAGCATGTAAACCTGCTTGTGACGCTAGTTGGCACATTTCTATGAATGACGAAAAATACTTAACCCAATGTTGAAATTAGGGATGAAGGTGTCTACACTAAGATTACAACTATATAATGAAAATGGAGGACATGTGGAGGTATCACATTCTTGCGTAAACACAATCTTCAATATGTACAATATGTATTCGATAACCATTAGTTTGCAATGGGTTGTAAATATTGTATTTTTGTTAGTGATTGTCTTGGTCCATGTAATCGCTTGTGATAGGTTGCAATTTATATTTTGGTTCTCTCAATAAGAAGTATTTAAGGTATTTTTATTCATGTATTATTTCTTTGATCCTTTGTATGTATCTTTCTCTAAGCTATAATCTTAGAAAGATAATTGATATTATTCTATTTTTGAAGGGATTCTTTTATGTTGTCATGAAAGGATTGCCCTAGGAGGATCAATAGTATCCTTGGTCGTACTAATCGATTACCCAGGTACACAAGAGTAGTTTTCTTGAGTGTTGCTCCCAGTGCCACTATAGTAGTCAGGCGGTCGAATGGAGATTCGAGGATCTATGGTTGGTTTCAAGATATCTAAAGGACTCACAATATACTTGAGGGTTGAGGGGAGTGAAATTCTAAGTTCAAGTATTATCTTATGCGGTACTACTCAAAGGGGTACCAATAGGGGTTAGAGGGGTTTCCAACAAGGTGAAACCATGTGTAGTTCTTGCATGTATTCTTCCAAAACCACAGTTTTACCGACTGAATGGTAGATCATTATGGTTCTTTATTGATGTTGGAACACATCTCTAGCCTAAAAAAAATTCTTAAAATCTGTAGAGGAAAGAGATTTGATTCTACTTGTAAGGTAATAGAAGAAAATATGTAGAGCAGTAGCAAAATTATTACCAAAAATAGTTAAGAAAAAGAGATGAAACAATAAGCATGATGACAATATAAATGAAAATGATGATACCTTTACTATCTTGAGAGAAAAATTCACTTTCCTCTTCGAGGGGGAAACCTCCAATAGATTATAGCTCAAGTACAAAATGATTTCACAAGACAAGCTTTTCCATGATTTCTACCCCTATATATATTATTTATGCCTTCCTTGGAACATTCTAAAGGAAGAAGTTTCTAGAGACAGAACCTTTTAGTAAGTCTTCTTAATTAGACGTGTTCACATTATTACATAGGCCTTATTTACTAACGACGACCTTTATTACATATCAAAACATATTATTCTATCTACTTGAAGGGTAAGGAAGGTTAGGACCCTAACAATCAAGTGGTAAAATATCTACAAGGGGTGTAATACCCCTATTTTCCCCAACTTGTAATTGATCATTAATTATGGTTACCATGCTATGGCATGTGAACAATGTAAAAGTATTATTGTTTAGATTGCCAATAACTTATTGTGGGGGTGAAGCCTTGAAGTACTGGACATGATATCACTAGAGGAAAGAGTGAGGAAACTGTAGAGAGGGTTCACTATGTCAAAACAACTCAAATTCTCTTTGTTGAAATAATCAGCCTCATCCTTATCCCAAGGAAAAATCAGTTAATGAAAGAAGGACTGGTTGTTGAACAATCAACTAACCCCATGAATGGAAGCATGGAGAGTCTAGTTGAGGAGACGAAAAACTGTCAGGCCGAACTACCACAGAGTGCAGTTTTCCTGCAGGCCCAAACTGACCTGAATTTCTTCTGACAGAAAGAACAGGATAGGTCTAGAACCTCCCTAGGGAAAAAGGAGAGGGCGTGGAAGATAAGAAGGAGACCATTCGGAAAGAGGAATAGCACATGAGGTTGTCCAGCGGAGAGGAAGAACTAAAGGAATTAATTTGTTCTGGTTAAAGGGAGAGAACACAGAAAAGGATCTCAGAGAGTTTGCAGAAAACATGACCTAAGCAGAAGGTCGTGAGTTTGATGCTCAGGGAGCATTTGATAAACCTCGTAGAGGCTGTGATAGAGAAAGGATCTCTGAGAAATTGAAAAATTTCCCTAGTGATATCATGACTTTCCACGAAGTTGGCCAAAACGCTAAGAATGAATGCCTCTGCGCCTACGATTGGGTGGAAAGGCGAACACCCATAGACAGTAGGTTGGTGATCAACTGTAATAGATAAGTGTTCCATAGACACTGTAGACTTGAATTTAAAATGTCTGATTGAATGCTTGTATTTGCTCTATATAGATACATCCTTGATATATAGGGATGATGGTATATTATTGTATCTTGTTTGGATGTTAGATAATCGTGACTTTGGCGGTCTAGCCGACCGAATATTTTGAGGTACAGTTTGACTATTGTCCCCTGTCAATGGTTTTCTGCTTACTTCTACCTAGAAAAGGAAAACTATCAGTAATGGGATTCTAAATTAATTTGGGACATAAGGATTTGGCCTCTGTATTGGTTAGAGAATTCCTCAAAGGGATTGTTAAGGGATCAATTCCACAAGTAAAGAATTGGGATAGACTCTACAAGATCGTTTGGGTCCAGTCAATCCCCCAAATTTCCTTTCCCTGTTTGAGAAATTGAGTTTCTTGAATGGAAGGCGCTTTCTTCAAACCAATTGTCCAAGTAACCAGGGGCTCATGCCCATAGACTTAACCAAATTTTGGCTAAGAGTTAGGAGTGTAGCCTCTGGGGCTTGACAGAGTTCCATAGGACCAGGGCCTTGGAACCCTTTGCCACACTAAAAAAGGAGCTAAGTTGTTCGGGACTCCAAGATTCCAGAGCTCCAGGGTGAATGAACATTGCAATACCCAAATACGTAGAAGGCAACCTGTCGGACCTGTAACTTGATGTTTGACCGAAATTTGGTGGTCATTTACCCGTTATCGTAGGATTCATCCCCTTGTTAAACCTTGATCCACTTCTTGGTCACGAAGTAATGGCAGCCATAGATATGAGGCTATTCAAGATCTCCCCTGACCATTGGATCTATGTCGTGGTCAATCCAGTGTTGACCACTTTGGGACAAAAGAGGTGTTATACCACCAAAACCCCTCGAATACCGGAGTCACGAAGGAATGTGGGTTGTCGATATAAGGATCCTTCGGGACCCCTCTCGACCATTTGATCATAGGGACGTGTGTATCACATCGAGATCACGTGGGGTTCCACATGTCGAGTATTTGTGATGCCATGTGTAGTGGCCTTGTGACATAATAAAGAGATGTTGGTGACCTAAGACATGTGCCACGCATCTTGCCACCATGTTTTGGGTTGACAGGTGTCCCTTTAGGAGTGTCCTAACATTGAGACCAAGGGACCTTTCAATTAGAGTTGTGAGTCATTGATCTGGGTAGTCCATTGAGAACCTCTCCCAACCATCTGATCAACTAGTGGAAGGATAGCGTATAACACTCCGGCGAAGTCCTAATCCGGGAGGTTCGACATGTTGGTGAATGTGAATATTGCCAAAGCGTCGAAGGCTGGAGTGACGTGACATGATGATGTCACCCAGGGTGACTTGGACCCATAGTAGATGTGCCACGTGATAAGAACTTGAATAGATCTACAAATATAATCACCACAAATATTGAATACACAATAGATACACAGAGAAATATAGAAGAAACACACTTTATTATTACGAAACTCTTGAGGTAGGGAAACACCATACAATGGATCCTATTATGGAAGGGATCCTCTCATGTTCACTTGCCTCTTCGAGGGGGAAACCTCCTAATGAGCTTCAGCTCCAAATAAAATATTTCTATG
>SNQJ01S0018261.1:39496-80414 GCA_010110895.2 Picea sitchensis
TTGCTAACCATCTCAACGAGCTCCTTATATCCAGACCAATTGTAGTTACGAGGGCCATCTTTCTCCACCAAGCCCCACCACACGTCCACCATTACGCCTTTCACTCCTCCACTTTTCAAGGCCATGAGGCTAGCATTCAGGGCGCGCTTTCGATTCAGGGTGCCATTGGCGTTCACCGTATCCAGAGGCAGCATCACAAAAATCGGCACTCCGTTAATCGGTTCTTCACTAATAGCAGGTCTCTCGTGTATCGACTCCTTCTCGACAACAGTCTGGGACTGCACACTATAGGCCTCACGCAACGTCCTCTGTCGCCGTGAAATTCTCAATGGCGGTTTCATGTCATTCACTCTACAAACTTCTTTCCTGGGATTTTTCAGGGATGTCCTCGGACCGTCTACTTGATCTGCAAAACATTCGGAGCGACAGAAGATTGTATTGCTGGATTTGGAAGAACACGTTAAAGTCATACTCAACATTTTCTACAGATCTATGGACAGCTTAACAGTGCAAATTCTTGCATACACTGACGATACACTGACGACTGATATTATCAAGGCAGCGGAACTGATGACTTAGACCTTGCATGAGGTTTATTCATATAGGAGGTGGGCAGGGCTACTCACCTTTCGGAGCAGCTCGCCCGCCGCAAAATGCCAAGCGTGTGGGCTCCTCAATTGAGATCAAATTAGGGAAGAAATTGAAGCCAAAACTTCAGACAAAAGCAATGACAAAGGCTTATCGCGTTGGATTGCATTCAAAATTCTACCAACCCAAACTGGAAAAGAAATGGAAAGACGTCAAATACGAAATGCAAGTGCCACGTTGAGAGGAAACTTGAGCGTGGAGGCATCGTAGTTGAAGACATGACAGGAATAGTGAAGGTAAGCTCGTTGTGTTGCCGTCTTCATTGATTGCCTCCTCAGACGAAATACGTTATTATTCCTCAATGCCGACTATGCTAATTATCAAATTCGAATGGATGACTTGTAAACTGCCGACTTTATATAGAAACTTTTTAAATCAATGTAGATGTCACAATTTTTAGGGATAATTATACATGCCATTTGAGGCTATAATGTATAGAGTCCAATCATTGAAGATTCAAAAAGATTATTTCTCAACGCCAATAAAAGACTTATAATTTGCCGACTCTGCTAGTTATCAAAGTCGAATGGATGACTTGTAAATTGCCGACTCTACTAGTTGAGCAATATTTTATTTAAAAACTAAGACGAACTTTAGTATTATGCTAATTTTTAAATCAATGTTTAGGCGATAGTCATGTATGATCAGTAGGCGATAGTTATAGTGTATCACGTCCAATTATTGGAGATTAAAAAAATAAATTAACCTTGAAGCATGACGAGAAACATTTGTTAATCTCTCCACATTTTTTTCCATAGGAAGATTGGAGATTCCACTTTTAATGCTTTTATGAGAAATCATTTTGGAGATTCCACTTTTAATCCTTTTATGAGAAGGGTCGTTTGAACTTTTTTTCCATAGGAAGAAAAATCAATTTGGAGAATCCAATTTTAATCCTTTTATGAGAAATCAATTTGGAGATCCCACTTTTAATCCTTTTATGGGAAGGATTGTTTGAACTTGAGTAGTGATAATAGTTGTTTTTCCTAATTAATTTATAGAGCCAACTTAGATCATTGAAGGCGTAGCCATTCCGTACATGTTGTGAGAGTGTTCATCATCATCCCACTAAATCGTGCCAATTCTATTTCCATAAGTTTTAAAAGGCATCCACCTATATTTATCCAAAATGTTCTCACAAGTTATAATTTACTCATTATGCCAATTGTATTTCCATAAGTTTTAAAAGTTATCCACCTATATGTATACAAAATGTTCTCACAAGTTATAATTTACTCATTGGTTTAAAAATTGTAATAATTTTTAGATGGTTTTAAAATAACAACTTTTAGATGGCTCAAGTATGTAAAACTATTTATGAGACTTTCTAGCTGGTGCATTTTTATGAATGGCTAAAAATGATTAACCTAATGTTGAAATTAAGATTGAAAGTGTTTATAGTCATGTTACAATTATATAGTAAAAAGGAGGACACGTGGAGGCACTACATTCTTATGGGACTTATAACATGAACATAACCATCAATATGTATTCGATAATCATTAGTTTGCAATGGGTCATCCATCTTGTATTCTTGTTAGTGATTGTCTTGCTCCATACAATCATTTGTGGTGGGTTGTAAGTGACATTTCAATTTTCCCACTAAGAAGTACCTAAGGTCCTTTTATCCATGTATTATTTCCTTCATTATTTGTATGTATCATTGTCTAGGCCATAATCTTAAAAAGATAGTTGATATTCTATTATTTCTAAAGGGGTTCTTTTATGTTGTCATAACCTTTTATGTTTTCATATAGATGATGAAATATGGAGGACCTTTGCCTCTAACTTTATGTTGGTTACTAAATTAGTCATAGTTGTCAATTTACCATAACATGAGCATCACACACACATAACACAATTCAATATTCCCTATAAAATTATAAATTCCATACCATTACATAATCATAAATCATATAGACATAAATAAATATATACCAAACAATGACACCAAAGGTTATAGCGAGAAAAATCTCCAAAATGAAGAAAAACACACACTCAATGATAGTAAGATCTTATCTCAATTTAGTTCACCATCTTATAATCCAACCCTTTTTGTATACAATTATTGTACGTTTTGATAACATAAAAAAGATATCTCTTTTTACAACCTCCAAGAAAAGATAAACATAATGTCTCCCTCTCTTCCTTTTACTATCTAATCCTAACTTATAAGTACAATCTATGGGCTTGCTTGGATAAGCACAATGACCAATCAAGCCCCTTTTTTTTCTTCCCTTGTTAAAAAAGAAAGGTATCGTATGGGAGTTTCTACCCTCCACTCTATCGGACCCTGGAATTATTGGTAGCCTTCTAGCTACTTTTCTGTTCTTGACCTTGGTCTAGATTGTATTTTTATTTGGTACTATTCCTATGCCTATGCATCCATCTAGGTTCCATGATTCCTATTATTCTTCCTCGGGCTCTAGGGATTCTTTCGAGTGTATACTCTCATTGTCACTAGGTATTTATATTATGTGCTTCATGGCAAGTTCAATCGATTCCTTTGGTGCTACTGTCTCATTTTTCCAACGTTGCGTACGTGCATCCAACTTTAATTTTTGCTTTGATCTACCTGATCGAGGGCTAGCCTCGAAGTTGCTTGCATACTTGGAAAAACTTACCCAATAATCCTCTTTAATAAGTCAACTTTCAATTTAACCTCTCAAGTGATTGATAGTTTGTCTCATGTCTTATGTATGCACAACTCCCCCCATTGTGTGGTGTTGATATTGGAGTTGGTTAGGTTTTTCTCGAACTAAATTATTTCTTTGTAAATTACTTTTTCTAGTTCCATCTATGTACCTCTATTTGTTATAATTGGACTTGCAAGTTGGCTAGTTCTATGATCCTTTCCTCTACTCTTACTTTGCTTGGCTCAAAGGATTATTCATTATAGTTATTGGGTTCTAATTGTGCCATATTCTTACTTAACTACGATATCTTATGAATTCCCCTTTCTAGTTTTGTTCTTGTATGTCTCTTGTTTTTTTCTATATCCCATTGATTGTGCTCCCCATCCTTGAGTTCCTACATTATATTGTAGTGTTATGTAATCAGTGTTGTCCATTTGTGGTGCATATTTCTTTCTTCTTCTTTTTCCATTTCCACTTCCCCTCCCTAGTGAAACCTTTCTACTACTACCTCTAATCTTAAATTACTTTGTCTTATGTGTTATCCCTCATAATTTATACTATTGGAAAGATGTACCTTGATATTTTCTCTAACCTTTTTAGTTGATCTTGTAATGTTTTATCTATTTTTATTTCACTTTTATCTCCTTATACATATCTTTATAGATTTTGGTCATCATATCATGTCCTACCTAACTGAATATCATGTCCTACCAAATTGAATTATAGGCTTTATTCTATTAAAGTATATTTTTTTTCTTCATGTATCATTATATGATGCATGCATTATTGTTCCAAGTTTATTAGATATCTTCAAGATCATTATGGTTTCCTTCATGACCCTTGAATCTTTGCAATTGAATAGTTGAATGTGCACTCTATCTAGTGCCTGTACTATAACTACGGATTACTTATACAAAAAGACAAAAGACACTGATTTTTTTTAGAAATCTATCTTCTTTGTCCTAAATTATTCACTATCTATCATAACCATTCCATAATCAACTTGCATATATACTAATTTTCATATTCATGTATCCTATCATCAATCTATTTCAATGTGTAAAATCAATAATCACCAAAACATTACATGCATCATCTTTTTGTTTCATCCCTATCTATGTGAAACGTAATGTGACCCAAGATCATATCAAGTGGTATTCTAAAAACCCCATCACAATATTTAAGGATGATAAATATTCATGACAATATATAAGTATGATGTTAACAAGTTTTCATAATAATCACACATTCTCTATTTTATCTAGACTTTCCATTCTCAAGAAACATACAAAATATTCACTTAAGGTATGCATGCATTACTTATGCCATTCCATGCCTTTCTCCTGCAAGTGCATAATAGACTTCAAAATCAATCAAGTAAAAAATCTAGAATTTCTCCACTCAACAATCAAATACCATTTGAACTATCATATCCTTATTAAGAGAATACAAATCCCTAACATTTTTCCCTCTATGTGGCACATTTACAATGGCCTAATTTACTCTTAGGTTAAAAAAAAAATCGCTTTAAATATTAGTATTTCAATCATAATCTATCAATTTACTCTTAGGTTAAAAAAATGGCTAAATATTAGTATTTCAATGATAATCTATCATGTTGTTAGGACTTCAAATGTAGGTCTAGGATTGATTGTTGTAACATGAGGTTGCTTAAAAAATACTTTCATAATTTTCACTTCTATTTTTCGATTGCTATTTTAGATGTAGAATCACATAAAACAAATGATGAGCTAACTTCATGTCACTTGTATATAAATGCATATAATGAAATGACTATGCACTACAGGATTATATAGCTCTCCTTAGTAAAACTCTTCATCACATTCTCTCACTCAACTTTATAATTTCAGCATACTATTTTACTAAAGTTAATAGACAATCGTATTGCATCTAATTTATTTGATATTCACGTGCAAGAATGCATTCAATTACTGGGAGGGAAATCTTGGAAATTTTCATTATGAATTCACCTTCATATATACCTACTTGGCTCTACATAAACCAATTCATTCCTTAGTGGGTAAATATAACAAGTATAGGTTAGGGCTATCCTTCTAGGGGTATGACTCCTCAAACATAATTATATGAAAGGATAAATTACTCTTTATGATGATTATGATGATCATGATTAATGTTCACTAAGACCAATTGGTTATGGTATTTCCAAATCATATCTAAATATATTCTTTTTTAATATAGAGAACCCCCCGAAAAAAAAAAACTTTTAATATAGAGAACCCCCTTAAAAAAAAAAAAAACAAAAAAAAAAAAAAAAAAAAAAAAAAAAAACCATCGTGATTAGATTCCCTAAAAATCCAAAAACATTTAGCAACTTTGTGGCAGCCAAGCTAGTGTAGGACATGCACTTGGGATTCCTTAAGGAAAGATGCATATGAAAATTATTTCTCCTTATATAAGATGTGAGATTCTCAAAAATGTGTGTGGGTTTCCCTTCAACATGCCACGAGCATCTCTTTAACTCATATGAAAAAAATCACCAAATGAATTCTAGAATTTTTTAGAAGCATTCAAGAAACAAAGGGTTTTCTACATATACTTGGATTGATTAGGAGACTAAAATGTGTGTTCTAGATGGTGAATCAAACATTTTCAAATAAAAATATTCAATTGAACAAATATAAGAAAATGAAACCCCAAAGGGAATTTTTGAGTAATAAGAAATGTAAGAGACCTATTCCATTTTATTGTACATTTTTTCGTATGAGGTGTCATCCTTGCTTGACTTTAGCTCTGAGATTGCTTCTATAATTTACTCCAAGTTCCTCTCATGCCAATTAAATTGAGCTCACCAATTAAACACCTTATTATATCCATCAGGTATTATTCTTCCTCTAGAACCCCTAAGCTACAAAGGGCATATGAGGAGTTTACAACCTAGCAATAGTGAAAGAAGCTTCCCACTTCACTAACATATTTTGTAGCTACCAATAAGATATGAAATAACCACTCTCAAATAAAACCTAACCAATATTTAGCACAATCAATACCAAACTCTCCACCATTTCACCATGAAAATTTTCAAGATTAGAATAACAATCTAGCATTAGGAAGCATAAGGTGTCTTCCATGGCCACCCTTTCTCTCTTCTTATAGTATTTGTAAACAATTTCACATGCATTTTCATGAAAATTTTCTAATTATCAATTCACAATATGCATATTATTCACCAATCCATGTGTCCCTTCCATGCATAATTCTAATTTATAATTAATTAAAATGCATGTTATCCACCCAACTCCCAACCACCTTTCCTATTTTTAGTCATTTATGTTCCCTCTTTTCCTTTCCAACTACTTTTAGTGTGTGCACATGATAATCCACTTTTAAATAAATTAAAACCTCTTAAATAGGATATGGATACATTCTATTAATGCATGTCTCTAATATTTAGTTAAAAAATCAACCTAATTTACCAATAATTATCCCCTCTAGTTAAATGACTAAAACTTTATCTATATGAGTAATGTTTTCATGGGTGTATCTCTATTATTTAAAATATCATTCTAAATTCTATGCACATTGATATCAAGGATGAGGTTGTGATCACTCCAACACTTCAGGTACACATACATTTTCATAGGGTGGGAGCGGGGGGTGTAACATGGGTGAGACCTATGTTAACTCCATCTCATTTAATCATAGTGAGAAAATCATGGTGATTCATGAATAAAAACTACTTGTCCATAATACGTTCCCCTTAATGATACCTCATGAGTTACTAAATGTGGTTTTCCCTCGTGACAACATGCAACCTCTTGGGTGAGTAGTATATCTAATGTATTACACAAAGAGAGTTTCTAGTAGTTAGGAAAAATAATTCTTCTCCTCCCCCAATATCATACATATCACACCTCCTTTGTATGAAATTTACCTATGTTTAAGATTAATTAGATCTATTCATCTTATCTCTCTTAAGCCACATATCAAATAACAATATCCAAAACAATATAAATCATAAAAACATATCGCAATGTAATATTCAAATTGAGACATCAATGTCTTTACCCCACTTGAGTCCATATAACTTGACACACTCTAGATTCCACGCACTCTCAAATCCTTCTTGTCACACTTGATGATTCATTAGTAGTTTTGTAGAAATACATCAGTTCAAAAATACAAATCAGATATATATGTATCGTATCAAATCATAATTATATGCATCCAATCATAGTATCCAATATCATAGGGTAAATTTTAGCATTTTCACGATTCATGCATAATCATCACATCAAGCATTGATAAATCTCATATAAACCAAAAGACTTTTAAGCATCAATCTAGTCAAAGTACATCAATTTATTAACATGTTTGGAATTCCCTCAAATAGAAATATTAATAATAATATTAATTACCAATAAGTCTAGTGAGAAGAGGGGCATTGCATTGCATAGTTCCCCGCTTCAAGAAACTTCATCCTGAAGTTTAATATTCAACTATAAATGTACTTTAATATTATTCTAATTATGGTTCAAACATATACATGTTTAATGTAATATCATAAGAACTCAAATGCATATCAATTAATTATTTCACCTCTTTAAAATTTTAGCATTTCTACAAATTCACAATCTTTATTTCATCTTGGTATTCTTTGTACAATGCCCCGATGCTAATAGTAAAGACATAAGAAACGAACATTTTATATGCATATCATTTCTAATGCAAGGTAAAGCTATCATATTCATTATGGTTATCTAATCAATATCTAACTTACTTCACACTAAAATTTGTTTCCATCTATATCCATTTTTCTTCCAACCCTTTCATGCACATATAAAGGTAGCGGCAATTACTTTTGAAGAAATGCGCTTGATATTTAATCTTGATTGGGGAATAGTATTCTTAATAATTGTCCTTTCTTCCTTAATTTTATCTTGTTGACATTGGAGACATTCCCTACTCAACCGTAGGGGTTGTCCCCAATGTGGATTCTCAATTACACTTCACACTATTTAAAGTAGGGAACCCATCCTGATTATGGCTCGACAATCATTATTGGCTTTTTTTTGTAATGAAAGTTGAAATGTTGGATGAAGAATGCATGAATGATTCTCATTTGTGTGCAAGATGTAGTTCCATTTTACCTATTCTATATAGGTGAAAATATATAACTGGTGGGCATAGTATTGATTATATATCTATAGCAATTTCAAGATTAAGAAAGTATTCAAAAAATAAAAATAAAATATACATAAATAAAAGTGAAGCGAAGAAAAATATATGACTAAAATAATGTTCATAGACCTGACTCCATACAATAAAAGGAAAAATATTCAGAAAAGAAAAAATAAGAATATCAATTTCTACACAAAGGTAGTCTAAAGAAGAAATAATACATTTGTTGAGAAGCATTTTTAATCTCTCGTCATGAGAAACATTTTTTTTGGCAATAGAAAGAAATGTTAAACAAATTTGGAAATTCTACTTTTAATCCTTTTATGAATTTTTATGAAAAGTGTTGTTTGAATTTGAGGAGTGAATAAAAATGAGATAATAATTTATTTATTTATTTATTTTTCATATCTATAATTTTTCCTCTTACTAATTCATACATTTTTGAACTAACTTAGATTATGCATGTTGTAACAAAGTTCATGATCCCCACTCATTCCTAACAATTATATTTTCATAAGTTTTAAAAGGAATTCACCTTTATTTATCCAAAATGTTATCACAAGTTATAATTTACTCATTGGTTTAATAACAATTTTTAAATGGATGAAGCATGTAAAAATATTCATGACACTCATTATGAATGGATAATGATGTTTATCTATGATGAAATTATTGATGAAAGTGTTTAAGTTAGATAACAACCATATAATAAAAAGGAAGAAAGACATGTGGAGGCATTACATCTTTATAAGTCCATTTATATAATAAAAAAAAGGACATGTGGAGGCACTACATCCTTATGAGACTTATAACATGAACACAACTCTCAATATGTATTAGATAACCATTAGTTTACAATGGATCATCCATCTTGTATTTAGTGTTAGTGATTTTCTTTCTCCATGCAATGACTAAATTAATGTTCACAAATCCAACTTCATACCATCAAACAAAACATATTAAAAAAGGAACTACAAATATGAGTTTCTATAGTATGAAAGAAATGATACAATCTTACAACAATACCAACATTATAGAAAATAACAGAATAAGTTCATAGTTCATTTACCACACCGAAACAAAACATTCTCAAAAAAAAAATGGGCTAAAATGTCTTCTCCTTATTTAAACTTCTTAAAAAGTTTATAAAATTGTATTTTCAAGAAAAATCCCCTTCTCTCGTTTCAAAATTACATTTATAGCTTTCAAAAATAGTTGCCTCTTGGACTTTTGAGCTCCTATCTTGGCAATTATAACTATTCGAGCCCCCTTTTTTTTCTTATTTTTGTAAGAAATAGACTTTTGAGCTCCTATCTTGGCAATTATAACTATTCGAGTCCCCCATTTTTTTCTTATTTTGTAAGAAATATTTTACATTCCATATACATTTTGCCCTCATATGGGGTCATAGTCGATCATGTGCCTTGCTATCAAAGTAAGCTTTCCATACTTCATGTTGTGAAGAGATACTCATTATGTACGTGAAGATTAGTTATTCATATGCCACTTCATATGACACTAGTTTTTTTGACATGGCCCCCATGTAATTATTGAGTGTGTTGATGTAGGAGTTGATTAAATTAATTTATTTTGAAGGAACCGACATGTGTTCCTTCAACCCTCCTTTTGTGTTCCTTCAACCCTCCTTTTGTGATGATTAGGCTCATCCTTATGGAAATATTTATTTATCTAACAATTTGTTCTAAATATTTCATATACTCATAAGATACTAGGGGTGCATGTGATTTACCAAGTGATGGAAAAAAACATCTTTCAATAAATTTCTATGTATCTTAGTATATATGATGACATTTTTGAATGAAGTAGTGACATATTTTTCAAAGGATAAGCTTGTTGATTTGAAATTGACCAGTGTTATATAATTGTATTGGGTTTCCTTCTCTTTCTTCCTCAGTAGGTTTTTCTAGGCATTTGTTTCTTCATCTTTCCATTTCTTAAACTCAAACAGCCTCATTTGAATACTTTATACATTTTACTTTATCCATGAATTTTAAAAACTAAGAGGAGTAGGGTTGGAGATCCTATAGACTATTATATATTAGCCTTTTTGCAGCATTTAAATCATCATGTATTTCAAAATCACATACTTTAAAAGAAGACAAGATGGTCATGTCTACTTTAAATTGGGATAATTGTTATTCAAGAGTGTTTATCCTTTTCGTATAATTTTCTACTTGACCAACTTGATAATGTTGGTCTTAGTTGCTTGTGTACAAGAAACACCTACAAAACTTGTGGTCACTAGATTGGCTTCTATTTTCAATTCCAATATCCCTTCCATATTGATCTTCTTCTTTGTTTTTCTTACCACATATTTCTTCCTTTTGTCAAAGACAAACAAGCCCAAAATGGTGACTGATTCTGATTTTTATGGGGTGAAATAGTACAAGCCGATGTCATGCAGTGGTAAGTGAACTCCGGTAATTGATTTCATTACAGGTTTGGTTGGTACCTATGGATTAGGTGATCCTTCTTCCACCTTTGCTTTCCCATATGCCTCCTCCTCTCTCTTCCTTTGTACTATTTTCTCTTACTTTTTCATCTTCCTCTTCTCTTCTTCTTTTTTCTTCAACTTCCTCTTTGAATTTTCTTCCCGATTATGTATTGAAGCCTTACGACCCCCTTCTGCACATAATCTTGTAGGAAGTGATAGTGTATGTCTATATGCTTACTAAGATCATGAAACACGAGATTCTCAGAGAACCTGATGCCATTATGATTATCAAAACGTATCATTGCAGCCTCTAGCTCCTCACTGAATAGTCCAAAGAACAACTTCCTCAACCACAATGCCTCACATGTTGCTAAAATCGTTGCCATGTACTTTTGCTCAGTGGAGCTCAATGCCACTAATATATGCTTCCCGTTGAACCACGATATAATTCTCGATCTAATGTTGAAGGAACACCCTAAAGCGATATTTCTGTCCTTTGCACATCCTACCCAATCAACATCTCTAAAACTTGCCAAACTCACTCCACCATTGTTCTCATACAACAACTAGTACTCTATTGTACCTCTCAAGTACCAGACCACATGATTCACATCTATCCAGTGCACTCTTTGAGGCTTCACCATGAATTAACTCAAGGAGTTGACTGCAAAACTAATATTCGACCTAGTGTTGACGAAATACATGAGCGATCCAATAAGATGATGATAGATGGTGGGGTATACTATCTTAGAAGTAGATACATCAATCTTCCTCTAGTTTGTCACTAGAGGCGTGGACATGGGTCTGCAATCAGTTATCCATAATCTGCACAAGATATGACTACTGCATACTTCCCGTGTCCCAAGAAGAAGCACCCATCCTCCTGCCAAACCTCCAGACCAAGGAAGTAATGCATCAGACCAAGGTCTTTCATCTCAAATTGCACTACAAGGTTAGCCTTACAGTCTTCAATCAACTGATCATCTCCAGTAAGAAATAGATCATCAACATAAAAAACTAGTATGAGAGGCACCTCACTTGTTAGAAAATAGAGGTTTGTATCATCCTCACTCTGCTGGAATCCCATTTCTCTCAAATAATTGTCGATCCTCGAGTACCACACCCGCAGTTCCTGCTTGAGCCCATACAAGGCTCGTCTCAACCTGCAAACATGTGTATCCCTATCTCCAACCTCAAAACCCTCAGGATGCTCAATATAGACTTCTTCATCAATATCTCCATTGAGGAAGGTAGTCTTCATGTTCATCTGATGAACACGCCAGCCCATATCTACTGCTAATGAAATCACTCGTCATATGGATGAATATCCAGCCATCGGGGAAAAAGTATCCTCGTAATCGACTCCCTCTTTCTTTGCAAACCCCTTGGCTATGAATCATGCCTTATACTTCTCTGATCTTACATTTGTCGCATGCTTGACTTTGTATATCCATATGGAACCAACCACATGTTTCCCCTTTAGTCTGGGCACCACATCCCATACATCGTTCTTTGTAATGGAGGCGTACTCCTCCATCATGGCATCCTTCCACACTCCATGTTCCGCAACCTGCTCATAAGTGGAAGGCTCAACACCTATAAGCTCTG
This sequence comes from Picea sitchensis, assembly GCA_010110895.2. Classification (NCBI taxonomy): domain Eukaryota; kingdom Viridiplantae; phylum Streptophyta; class Pinopsida; order Pinales; family Pinaceae; genus Picea; species Picea sitchensis. Next base: position 52,004 of record SNQJ01S0018261.1, read on the forward strand.
TCATGAGTTCCATATACTTGAATATATCTGGTTGTATACTTTGTCTGAAAGATCTCTCTAGAGGTCCTAACTATCTAGAATCACTAACTATGGACCTATACCACTTAGGTCGTGACCTGGAATTTACATCTTGTTGAACAGTCACACACTACTCATCCTCCTCATTAGTCTCATGACTGTCCTGTCCACTAGTCTCTGTGCCAACAGATGTACCTGTACCTGTGACCCTGTACTATGTACCTGTTCCTCCTCACTCTTCTGCGCTAAGTTTTGTCCTTGCTGGTCCTATATCTGTAATGGCATATCTATAGATCTACTCAAGGCTCACTCTTCCTTGAACTGCACATCCTTGCATACCACTATCCCCCTGCATGCTGACACAAAGATGCGGTAGGCCTTGGAGACCTCACTGTAACCACTCAATAACCCCTTCTCTCATGTGGGGTCCATATTTATCCTCTTCTCTAAAGGGACATGACAGTAACAAACACTCCCAAAGATGTGAAGATGACTCACATCTAGCCTCGTACCTTTATAAACCTCCTCGGGTGTCAACTTCCCTATAATGGTATGGGAATGCTTGTTATTTATGTGTACAACTGTGCGATAAACCTTTGCCCATAAATACATTGGTAACCCCTGATCATGTATCATCGCACACATTGCACCCACTATGGTCATGTTCTTGTGTTCTTCCATTCCATTCTGATACGGGATATAAGGAACTATGAGCTCCTTCTTAATACCCTTAGTATCATAATACTCCACAAACTCATTAGAGGCGTACTCACCCACATTAGCTGATCTAAGTACCTGAATCCTCCTACTAGACTAATTCTCTACTAGAGCTCTGAACTCCCTAAACTTGTTAAAGACCTCATCCTTGGTCTTAAGGAAATATATCTAGGTCTTCTTGGAGTAGTCATCAATAAATATCGTGTAGTAGTTGAAGCCACTAAATGATTGCACACTCATAAGACCACACACATCCGAATGAATTAGATCCAAGATCCCCTTGGACCTATGCTCACTAGGTGGAAATGCTCTGCAAGCATATTTTCCCAAAGCGCAACCCTTACAAGGGTCATGCCTCTCTGTTGCAACCTGAGGCATTCCTATGATTGGCTGTCTCAAATACCCTAATGCACCAAAATGTAGATGCCCCATCCTTTTATACCACAACTCACCCAAATATGTGGTATTGTTGACTAACACTTTTGTTGTCTCATAATGTAATATGTACACTTTATCACTATAAACCCCAAGCACATTATCCATCTTAGTCGTAGACCCCTTTACTCTAATGTACACCTTTGGTCATCTTTTCTTTTCAAAGACAACCCTCTTCTTCATATCTTTTCAAAAACAACACTCTACTTCATATGGCAAGTAAGCAACACCACCTTCCATCTAGAAATCATCTTTTGTCATCTTCTTTCGACAAACTATGAAAATATTATTTTCTTCCCATTGTCATCTATGTCACTCCTCACTCTATAATACATGCAAAACCTTTTTATAATACATGCAAAACCTTTTTATTCACGATAGAAAATCTAGTCTACAAATACCTTTTATTCATGACGTAAAGTCTAGTTTACAAATACCCAGATATTTATACAAGCTCTTGAGTAGAGTATTCTACTCATATAAATATCTATACAAAGTGTAAAGTATTCTACTCATATACATGACCCACATCGAATGGAAATGGATCGCTTGGGCCGTTTTATGCACAAGCATATTTTATTCTACGTTGAATTTTTGTAGGACTTCATACAATTTCTTTTGATAAATATGGAAAGAACATTTTTTCCCGCTACCATATCATACATCCTCTTGATTATGCGCTTTGTTGTGCAGATTCAAAACTAGAGCTAGACTTTTGTGTGTGATTTGAAATTTGTTGAGTTTCTAACCATGCATAAGAGCTGCGGCTTCATTTCTCAGATTCGCAGCGGCACTGAACTTGAGGTCAGTTTGACAGCGATCCTCTTCTCCATGCCCCAGTCTTCGTCCCTCGCTCATATTCCTTACAAACCACACGAAGCGATGCCAATTCTCGCTCTGAAACATTTTCTGGTTCATCCTCAGATACGTGAAAGCACACATCTGGGACTTGTTATCGTTTGTACCATGCAGCTTGAGGTTTGAATTGTGTATGATTTGGGCGTATGCACTTCCATCGAACCTCTGCAACGCATTCTCTCCAGCAAGAGCCACGCCTGTTTTCCTCGTAACCTCTGTAACCTGCCTCAGAAGCCCCTCCGGACTGCACCGTGCATGCTGTTGCTGCTCTTGATCTTTCATCTCAAAGCAGGTGAAGTTGAGAACAACTCTGTGTTTCTTAAACAGACGAGCAATGGAAAGATACCCGTTGCTTTGTCTAGTGTTATAGTACCCCGCAGTAAGCTCTGCAGCGTGAGATTTTGAGCCGTAGTGCCAGTGGATCCCTGCAACTTTTCCGGATAATTTGGCACCGCTGCCCCTGAAAACGCCCTCTGCAGCACTTACAGATAATTTGGCACCGCTGCCCCTGAAAACGCCCTCTGCAGCACTTAGAATTCTCTCACCATGAGTAAGTAGCATCTCCGAATACCAATTCAGGAAGAATCTGCCATAATCGGTGTCCCAAGTTCCTTCCCTCCTAAAGAAGCAAGCGTCTTCCGGAAACTGATTATAATTCCCTGAATCACGAGGGTAGTCTCGCCCCCAGTCGCCCTTCCCAACGGCCTCTGCGCAGGCTCTTAAGGATGCCTTCATGTACTGTACAAAAAAATGAATTCAAAGCTTTAGGTGGTTACAGTTTTAAGGATGTCATATATAAAAATATTGAATTCTACTATTTGTATCACAGATTTGAAATTCCCATTGTTCAGGAAAACTAAAGCTGATTTACCTTGTCATAGCACTGAAATTCCCCAATCCCAGGGAAGTGCCAGGTGCCATTGCTTTCAGGATATGAGGGATACCTCAGCTCTCCACAAGGCCCCATTCCAACTTGAATTTCCTGCATATATGTCAAACTTGCAGTCTCAGGAAGGAAATAAACAGAACATATCCAGATCAATCCAAGACTTGAAATGGAAATCTATGTTTCAATTAATTGGAGAGAGAATTAGATGGGCATACCACTATGACTTTTCCGAGCATATCTCTGAACGTATCTCTGAAACTCTCTACATAATCTGGTGTAATACCCCTGAATCAAGTGTTCTCCCTTGAGCAGAGTGTGGTGTCGCAACCCTAACGAAATATATTCTTGTTTCTCCTTCCAGCTCCTATCGGTGTATACCAAATTGGATTTCTCTCGACTTCTTCCAAAGCCCAACGAGGTAAGGGAATGCTACATCCCAGACGGAACAAACAGCAGTATAAGTAAAGCACAATGATCGCCTTAACATGATAAACTTACTTGCTTGGAAAGATTAAGACAATACGCTTACTTGCAAGTGTCGCCGACGTTTCCTCCACATTGGTGGAAAGACATTACAGCCTGAAGCTTCAACCCATGCTTGCTAACCATCTCAACGAGCTCCTTATATCCAGACCAATTGTAGTTACGAGGGCCATCTTTCTCCACCAAGCCCCACCACACGTCCACCATTACGCCTTTCACTCCTCCACTTTTCAAGGCCATGAGGCTAGCATTCAGGGCACGCTTTCGATTAAGGGTGCCCTTGGCGTTCACTGTATCAAGAGGCAGCATCACAAAAATCGGCACTCCTTTAATCGGCACTTCACTAATATCAGGTCTCTCGTGCATCAACTCTTTATCGACGGCAGTCTGGGATTGCACACTGTAGGCCTCACACAACGTCCTCTGTCGCCGTGAAATTCTCAAAGGCGGTTTCATGTTATTCACTCTACAAACATCTTTCCTGGGATTTTTCAGGGATGTCTTCGGACCGTCTACTTGATCTGCAAAACATTCAGAGCGACAGAAGACTGTATTTCTGGAATTGGAAGAACACGTAAAAGTCATAGTCAACATTTTCTACAGATCTATAGGCAGCTTAACAGAGCAAATTCTTGTAGGCTCTGACGACTGATATTACTGAGGCAGTGGAACTGATGAGTTAGACCCCGCATGAGGTTTATTCATATAGGAGGTGGGCATGGCTACTGACCTTTCGGAGCAGCTCACCAGCGGCAAAATGCAAAGCGTGTGGGCTACCCAACTCATATCAAATTAGGGGCGAATTTGATGCCAAAACTGCAGACAAAAGCAATGACAAAGGCTTATCGCGTTGGATTGCACTCAAAATTCTATCAACCCAAACTGGAAAAGAGATGGAAAGGCGTCAAATACGAAACGCAAGTGCCACGTTGATACGAGTACCAATGATAAGAAATATTTTTGAGAATCTTAATTTCCAGCGGGTGGATATCAATCTGATTTCATCCACGTAATCGCTCAATCCTGTGTTGATTTCTTCGGTTAAGTGCAAGATTTCAAATACAAATTATAGAAAATCATATAAAAGAGAAAGGTTCCGATTTGATCACGATATTTTCGGCACAAATATCTGAACCGTATCGTCGTTGAATATGTTATATTTTTAAGAAGCGAGAAGAAGCTTGAGCGTGGAGCCCTCATACTTGAAGACAAGACAGGCCTGCATGAATAATAGTGAAGGTAAGGTCGCTGTGCTGCTGGTCATTAAACGGACGACGTACGTTATTATTCCTCAACGCCAATGACCGACTTATAATTTGCCGACTCTGCTAGTTATCAAAGTCGAATGGATGACTTGTAAATTGCCGACTTTATTTAGAAACTTTTTAAATCATTTGAGGCTATAGTGTATCACGTCCAATCATTGAAGATTCAAAAAATTGTTAACCTAGAAGCCCCTAAAGCAGGAGATTCCACTTTTAATCCTTTTATGAGAAGTGTTGTGTGAATTCGAGTAGTGAATAATAAATAGGATAATAAATAATTATTTAACTTTTTTTCATATTCATAATTTTTTCTCCTAACAATCCATACATTTTGTATTAATTTTATTTTTTTACACACAAAAAACAGATATACGGTTATTCTATTAGAATCAAGTTTTCTTTCACTTTTACAAAAAAAACTGTATGATCAGAGTTTTTAAAAATCTTCTCCTAATCTTATTTTTTTCTAAAAAACTAGGATAGTTATATAGATTATATTGGCAGTGGTCGATAGTTTTACAAAACATATTCTTAGATCATGGAGGCCCACTGCATTTATTCTACTTTTATAAGTTTTAAAAGGCACCTATCTATATCTATTCAAAATGCTCTCACAAGTTACAATTTACTCATTGGTTCATTAACAACTTTTAAATGACTCAAGCAAATGTGCAAAACTATTTATGACACTTGTTGGTGCATTTCTATGAATGACTAAAGATACTTAACCTAATGTTGAAATTAGGGATGAAGGTGCCTACAGTCATGTTACAATTATATAGTAAAAAGGAGGACACGTGGAGGCACTACATTTTTATGGGACTTTTGGCATGAACACAACCCTCAATATGTGTTATCACCTAAAAATCATTCACAAAGTTATACAGATTACCGGAAGGGTCATCGACATAATACAACAACGTGCTAATTCATGGCAATAATACACCATCTTCAACATATCACCAAAATTATGTAAAGTCGGTTTTTTATGCATCCACACGTGCCTGATTGTGTGGATTGTGTACGATGTGCACGTGCCTGCATGATTGTTCCTTCTAAAGTCATGTAGATCGGATCAATGTGAGATCTCAACCACATTCGATGCATTTAATGCTAAAATTCCCATGAAGGGTACTCATGAGTTGAGATATCAAGCATTCTCGAGCTCCATGTCAATTGAAAGCTAATATTTTGGTGGTTCCATGTCTCTTCAAGGCACGGGGAACCACATCCCAAGTTGCACCATTCACATTTGGAGCTAGCTTTAATGAATCTTGAAGGTTGGTTATAAATAGAAGCCATGGACTAACATTCAAACAAGTGAAGTTTATGCAAGGTTATGTTACTTGAATGATCATTGAGAACCATATTCTCAAGCCATCATTTGGTGCAATCATAACCCGTAGGTAGTGCATTGATATCTTCCCTGTGGAAATTTCTTGCACACTTCTTTGCTAAGAAGGAGAAAAAAGAGGCCCAAAGGAACACAAAAGGACCCTCCTAAGGAGGAAAGGAGAGCTCACTTGCATTCTCCAATCCTCTATGGTGTAACAACATGGTCTTTCCATTAGTATATAATGTCTTTTGCTTCTATTGTTATTGTTGATCTAATTTCCATGCTCTTTGACTACTTCTTTCCCTTTGTTTGTGTATTTTCTATGGTGTTTATATGTATGGACTAATTCTAACAATTTGACTATACTGTAGCTTACAACCTACCCACACTAAAAAGTTGTTTTTCTCATGCAAGTGACTCAAATAACCAAACAAATTGGTGACTCCCACTTGGTTTCTAACTCATCATTTTCTTTTCCTAAATTGGTGCATCTCTTTCTCTCACATACATTGTTTTGTAGGACGCCAAACCAGCCTATTCAAGGTATTAAACCAAGATTTTAGACGTTTCATAAGTGTGGAATTCTTCCTTCAGTAGGATGGAACTTTGTGTGGATTTCAAAAGAACAGACGTGCAGAGCCACCCAAATCTTGTAGTTTGACCATTCTCAGTCTATGAAATTTGTGCATCTGTTTCCAAAGAAACTTGTGTCGATCCTCTCTCTCCCTAGATTTTGGCTTATTTTCACTTCAACTTGTAGATAGGGGATAAGAGTTATATGTATGCACTTTGTAACACTCACAAAATTGACTTTTGGTTCATTCTTGAACAAGTAGATAGTCAACTTAGTTTGGTAAAGGATTAAAAAGAACCATTTTTCTTTCCCTTTCCATGTGGATGGCTTCCTAAAAGGAACATAAACCATTCATTTTATTTATTTCAATTGTTTGGGACTAGGAGTGTATCTCACCAACCTAGTATGCTCTCTACATCACACCTTAGGGTGATCTTGGTATACTAGAAAGTTGAAGATCTCTTCATATCCCTTTTCATTTTCAAAGAACACATAGGAGTTAAATTAGTCGGAGTAACGCACCCATATGTGCACATCTCTTGTTTATTTGCAATATACAAAACTAAAGAGCTTAAAAGATTTGAAGGACCACCAATGTCCATATCTCTTACAACCAATCATAGTTTCATTTTATAAAAGTAGTTGCAATAGAATACACTAGGGAGTTTCAATGGATTGAAAAGACCCCACAATGTCCATATCTTCAACAATCTAGGACTAGTTTTACAATTTCGCAAGGTTGGAAAAATCACATCGAGCTTAATTAGGATGAAGTAACAGACTCCATGATGTCAATATAATTCAAGTCTACTATCACATCTTTTTTGCACTATCATTTGTAGACATTTTCACTTACACACACTAAGGAATCTAAATTCCACCTTTGTTGAGTATGTTCTTCTCCTTGCACCCAAAAGAGATCTAGGAGAATATGAAAAAAATAGGAGTTATAAGGTAGCCTTCATCACACCCTTAAAGTAAATGGATTGGATCATGACTCGAATACCATACCATTAAAACAAAACTCTAAATAACCTACTAAAATCCTTCTTTTCAAGGTCATAAAACAAYATTTMAATACAAGTTAGAATTTCAATGGTAGGCATCGAAATAATCCCYTGTCATCAATTTTTATTTGAAACTTAAAAGTTGACTATTTATGGTGCTTAAAATCCTTCACCTCAAGTGTGTTACACCAATGCAGGGAGATACCCATGAAGGRGRAAATCCTTAGGTCCAATTGTTCCTATGAGTCTGTTTGAGYGACCCRGCTCTTGTCAGGCTCCAACYCGTGATTGATTTTTGAGGTTARTATTTYCATGCCTGCACTTGAAAGAGGTAACCTAGTGGCCAAAAACTAGRATTTCTACATAGGTGGTACTTGAGGGTTGCAACTACAMYTGGAACARATGTTGAATGACTATTGGGAAATGTCGCTAGTTCCTTYRGGSCATGCCCCTAGTACCCCTCAGGATATATGATCCTTTCATATCTTCACTAACCATATTAGGTGCATTCATGCCCCACTGTTGAAGCTATTGGAAGATCCAGTGACATTTTTTGAGTGGAAGGATGCTAGGTCTTTTAGGACATGTGCTTTTTATTTTTTCACTCCCTTGCGTGGAAAAATCCCCTCATATCAATTTTTTTTTAACATTGATACATTTTATTTCATTGTGTCTGTTCAACACTTGATAAGTTTAGGTTTATTCTTTGCTTTGAGTAAGCCACTTTCATTTCAAAAGCACAATTTATCATTTCTTTCACTTACAAATCACACACACAATGTTATTCTATAACCATAGGGGACCCATTATTTCCCTGATGTTCTAGATGCTTGCAACACCTCTTCACTCACCATCACCCATGAGTGTAGCAATGCTTGATTTAGACTTTATTGGATCAACCTTGCTAGGCGCAACTACTCAAAGCAACCCATTTATTTCTCTTGCCCCATCAGAAACCAACCCTCAAAACTCATGTGAAATGAAAGCTACACCCAACCTACCATACATGGCTTTGTTGAATCTTCCCAATTTAACGAAGCTAACCAATGACCCCACTTGGCTACCCATACCCACCATGCTCCCCTCAGATATTCCAAAATTTGAGGGGAAACCAAGAGAGGATCTGACAAATCATGTCATGACCTTCCATATATTGTGCTCATCCAACAACATCATCGATGATTCCATCCATTTGAGGATTTTTCAAGGAACCTTAATTGGTCCCTTTGCCAAAGGGTACATCAATGAGAAAGTAGGGTCCCATGCAATATTTGTGTCATCAGAAAAATCTTTCTTATCCTTCTTTGAATTACCAATTCACGATGACATTGGTCTCGAAATCCTTACGAATTTCTACCAAAACACCTCCACACATATTGCAGATCATATCCATGAGTGGCATCAACAAATAAGTTTGTGTAATATCGAGGTTAGCGATGAAATCTTCTTAGATTTTTTCCTCAAATATCTTTTTCCCCTCATCACAAAAGATGTTTCCACTACCATGTCTTAGATTGAAGAAGAGACCATAACCAAAGCCCAATAATTTGATTTGATTTACTCTAAGCTTGGTTACATATACATGGTGCTCCTTGATGCCTCTCGACCCCAACCATTTAGTTAGGAAAAGCTTGGGACATCTCATTTGACTAACGAACCGTTGGGTCCATGACCCATTTCAACCCATATGGTGGCCCTTCATCTCCTTATTCCACCAATCCCTATGGAAACCATTATGGAGGAGCCCCCTACTATCCACCTACTATGGGTATACCATATGAATATATTATTCCATTACCAATCCCCCCTCCTTCAATAGTTGGGGGCACAACTTGGCATGTCCTATGAATCCCTTACCCCCTCCAAATATGTTGATTCCCTTACATACACATGTCCCTTCATGAAATACAAATTGTAGTGGAGGAGCGTCGTCGTCATACAACTAGTATGGTTCTCCACAACAGAAAAACCCATACTATCCACTCCCTAGTCCTTTTTTTCCTAATTCTATGCCACCACAGGCCCAACAATAGGGTGGTGTCAATTTTGTCCAACCTTCACTAGTACAATAAGTTCAAGCATTTGAATAGTTGAACATAGTCAACCTTTCCACCCAGGTTGTGGCAATAATGGGTTGGACATCGATGATTGGGTAGCATCTAATGTGGCCAGAGGGAAGTGTTGATGGGCCAGAATGACCCGTTCAAATCTGGAAAATGCCTGATGGCAGGTCCCAATCATACCTACTCTCGTTTGGAGTAGTGTTTCCCGTGAGTTTATGGGCGTCTTTGCCGCTCAAAATTAAAAGAATAAAAAGGGGAAAAACAATGAACTGCCCCCCAAAGAGTTCTAACTAATTCTAAGGCTAAACTAATTAAGAGCTAACTAATTCTAACCTATCCCGAGAGAAAAACTAATAGAATGAGTACAGAGAAAGATAACCATAAATAACCAAAAATAATTCATGTATTCTAATGGTAAATGTAAGCAATAATGCAAGAGATGCACAGAAAAATAGTTGCACAATATATTTATAACATCATTTATGTACCCATCAAGAAACATGTGACAACCTGAGTAAACAACACAGAGTGCAGAAATTTTTTATACAACAGAATCCTATCTACTCAAGAAAAAGATAAATGCATCAAGAGTAGTCTCTACTACATCCATCAAAGCCACCTATTTCTGAAATTCCTCATTCTCTTTATTCCTTCGAATTAATAGTACCATCCTTTGTTACAAAGGGAAAAAGTATCATTTCTCTTCTATGAGTTCTCTTTTATAAGACAAGAGAAAGACTCTTGAGTTCCCCTCACTGTTCGTTTCATTTCTCCCCCCAAATTATTTTCTTTTACATTTCAGAAATATGGATATGGGAGTTACAAATGGAATATGAAGAGACTCGTGGATGGTTACTTTTGTCCTCTCACAGTTTACAAATGACATTTTTTGAAAAACAATCATTGGCTCTGCCCACTGGCGTTATCTTCTATTTCTCAGAAGTTTTTTGGGTGTTTACGGCTTCAACCTGTAGAATGTGATCATTGTGGCTTCCTCTCCTCTGTGTTATCTATCTGTTGAGCTATTTTTGGCTCGATTTCGTTTCTTGTATTTCAAAATATGATGATTTGATGTCACCATACCTGGTTTTTCATTTGAATTTGGGTTCCACCCGCGCTTTTCATTTTCGGGCCATTTTTTCCTTCAATCTCATAAAAATTCCTATCCTAGCCTTTTCTTCATTCTTCTATATTTCCATCGATCCCTCCTGTGCTTGATTTCATTGCTCATAGCTCTAGATATGGCTTCCTAAAGTTGGTACAACAAATTCCGCCCCAAATCTGTGGGTTTCTATTTTATGCATTTTATGTCATCTTCTGTCACCCTTCTGTCCTGGATACCTACACCAATGTGTTCCTTTGTCTGATACTTTTCCAAAGAGGTATCACGATCCTCATTCTGACACCTATAGAAAAAGTTATGACTGTTTGAGAATTGTCACTCAACAACCATTGATTTAGCTTGTGGGTGAATCTGAATCATTGATCTTATTCTTGAAAAGACATCCCTTAAACACTTAGTTGTTTAAAAGTTGCATCCCTTATGGATAGTGTGAATAGAACCAGGGCGGGCATGGGACATGGTAGAATGATTTTTTCTAATTTTTCCTTTTTGAAAAATAAAAAATAGAAAACAATTGTTTACATAGTTAAAAACGAAATTTACCCCTAATCAATTAAAAATGATATTTATAAAAATTATTGTACCCCCAACTAGATTTAAACTTGTGATCTCTGAGGATGAAACACATGTTTTTAATTATTATGCCACTTCATGTTCCTTGTTCATATTATTTGAGTAAAACTATACATCCATGAAAAACTAAAAATGAGATTAAATAAAAAATAAAATTAATAAATAAAATAAATAAACAATAAACAATAAACAATAAACAAAATTAATAAATAATAAATAATATTGAATAAAATAAACAAAATAAAATAAAAATGTGAAAAAATAAAATATAATAAAATAAAGTAATACATACTCCATGGAAATGCGTGGAAGTTGGTCTGTATGGGTTTTTTAAAAATTAAATTATGTTTGCCCTTCTCCATTTCTCACTTGATTTTCCAATATATACATTAATTAAATATGTTATAATATAATATAAAAGAATAATTATATTATATTATATCATATTCGACGAGGAGGTACTAGACTGCAAGGGGTCACCGACGACAAGGAGTGACAACGACAGGGGATCACTAACGACGAGGAAGAGTGGAAGAATCGTTGATGATGATAGAACATGGACGACGAGGGAGTACGAGTGTCAAACTAGGGATGGGTGCACATATTATGCAAGTGACAATTTGTGGTAGTGCCACATGTTTGAGGATGCCAGCATGGCGACTGAGCAATGCTGGGGTTGGTTAACTATCGGCTAACTTCAAGTTGTCGAGGGGACAGGGACCGCCAATCTCTGGATTTCGAAAGTCGTTGGATCTATCATCGTTAGGAACAGAGTCAGAGTGGTTGAAGATCATGAGTGAATATAGCTATGACGATGAAAGATGACATGTTGCATCGTCGTTGGAGAATGGATTCGGGAGAGTCCAAGTGCTAGGGAGAGGGGAGCTTCGACAATAAGAAGGTCTGACAATATCTTCGTCAGGGAATGTGGTCGGAAGGTTGGGAGGACATGAAGCAGGTAGATCCTGACAAATATGAGAACATGGAATGGGTGCTACATTAACACCACGTAGGATGACAAAAGTGATAGGGAACCACATGGATGCCACATGGCAGTGAGGTGGAAAGGTGAGTGAAGATTTAAGAAACTTTGGGAAGCCATCACTTTTGATCCGAAACTCAGATTGAAGCATGGTTATAAGCATTGGGAAGCTATCGAATAGAATAATTCAACTAATGGGTTTAATTAGAGAGAAAAATAGAATAAAATATAGATAACACTCAATAAATAAAGAGAAGGATAAAAGGGGAGGAATGTCAAAGGATTCCCCCACATGCTTCTCAAGACTAGAGCAATTGTGAAAAATGATATCATGCTAACATGTTTTTGTAACCATAGAAAGATATGAAATAAGTTATGCGATTAATATGACATTTACCAATGCATGAGAAACATAATATGTCTTTTCCTTTAAGAAAGTTTATGAACAAGTACCAAGAGTGAAGAAAATAGGGAGGAGAGGTTTTTCGAAGGTAATAATCTATGATCAAAAGAGAAAATCGACCACTATCAAAGATAATCATCAATTAATATCGAACCCCCAAACTCCCTCAAGATAGGCGAAGAAATAACATAGGCTCCAACAGTAGAGGATTAGGCAATATGATCAAAATTTTGGTAGGGGACCCTTTTCCTTTCGCTTGTAAAAGAAAAAGTAAAAAGGGGGGTTGTTGTGGCCACAATAGGAAGTCAATCCATTATTTCCACAACTTGGTCACACAGATGGGGGAAAGAATACAAACATTGGGGGTAAGAAGAAAAATTTTGGGGACAATTCTCAAACCACTCCTCGAGTGAAACCCCCTTGCATGCTTTGCAAAGTAATAGGTCACCCAAAAAAAATTTGTCCCACTCTTTTGGAGTTAAGGAACCCCATTCGTCTACCAAAGGAAGCCTCATTTTTTCCCACCCTTACCGTAGTGATGTCGCTAGAATCCACAAATGAATATACCACCACACACAATAAAACATTGTGGAAAAACTACCCATGCGCTATATATTCATATTATGGCCACTAGACCCTTCATTATCCCCACCTCCCACACTTTTAGTACACATTGGTAGCAGTCCATCACATGACTCTTCCAGGATCCACCCAATCAACATCACTACCAACCTCAGTCACTAAGTCCATTCCCTCCAATATTTACTACATGTCCACCTTAGTGAATGCACTAAATACTTGTCCTTGTTCATTATGTGGCCAATTGGATCACTTCACTCACATGTGTCCATTGATCGTAGAGTACCAAACTCATTTCATGACCACCATTCAACGTATTTTAGAATACCTCCAAGAAACAAGATCCCTTGACATTATATCCAACCCTAAGGGATATCCTAACTCTCCTACCTAGGAGCAGGAACCAACACAATCTTCATCAATGGCCTCCTCAATACAACAATGGTAGGAAACATCGTCTTCTACCCCACTCAATTCTCTGTTTAGTCCACGACAAGAAATCCTGCCTTCTATTGGATCCCACGACACACAAAAGTGGGTGCACATCTTCTACATTTCATTGTTCATAGGATCACTACCTTTAGTAAGAAATTCATCACCTTTCAACATCAATACCATCCCACCATAATTAGGAAAATTCTTGATCCATGTGGATATTGGTGGCCACCCACCTATTCCAACCGGCTCCTCTTGTTCGCGTTTAGTTCAACACGTTCTTCTGTACTTATTTATAATTGTGGGTTCTACACTTCTGGGGTTGTCTAAAGCCCTACACATCTTCCAGGTAGATACTGGTGGCCTCTCACCTAATCCAACTGGATTATTTTGTATGTTTTCGTGTCAGCATATCTTGTTGTACTTCCAGGGTCATTTTAGAGCCCTAAACAATGTTTGTTTTTGCTCACCACGGTCAAACTATAGACAGAGTCAGATTTTGATGGCGTAATGTGTAGTTCTCTGAAATACCTTTCCAAAGGGCTACCATGCGCCTAAAAAAGAGGTCATATGAAAAATTTACGACCCCGGGAAGTTGAGGTACCAACTTACCCATAGGGGCCCACATGACTTTTGGCATTTCACCCCCTAGGGTTAGGTTTTCGGATTTCTAGGGTTTTTAAATTCATGAGTAATATCAAAAAGGCCTATGGAGCCTCATTGGAATCATTCTGCTCAAACGGATGCATGTAGCAGCCACATCTCTTCTTAGAGATAGATACCACCATTCGAGCAAGTGTTTCAGTTCTGCAGTTTTACAGTTTCAACCCATTTCATTTATTCAATAGAAGATATTGTTCACTAGATATCCATGTTATTCTTCATATCTCCGTGTTTATTGTTTCCAGTCTGTTAATCAATTCATTTCGCTCATAAATCTGGATCAGTGGTATCAGAGTGATATGCTCTTCATTTATTTTTCTTCGTGCATGTCCCCGACAAGATTTGGGTACAAGAAGTTGTGACTCTAACCAATCAAGTCTTTGCAAGATTGGTCATGCCGAGTCCGAAAAAAACCCAAGGGGGATGAAAAGAAAGATGATGGAGTAGGAGATGCTATTAAAATGTTGCTCGAGGAAGCCCTCGCGCAACTAAGGAACGAAATGATGGACAACTTTGTGCAGATTCTTTAATAGCTACCCACAAGAGAAGCATCTTTATCAAGTGGCCATGCAACCCCCTTCAAGGTATAGGTGAATTTTGATATTCCATTATTTGAAGGACTGATAGATGTGGATGTTGTAGATAAATGGTTGAATCTGCTTGAAGGGTATTTTTCGGTCCACAATTTTTTTGATAGGGAAAAGATTACTTTTGCACTCCTCAAGGTCGTTCCCCATGTTAAGGACTGGTGGGATAATTACTCTGAGTAAAGGGTTGTAGAAGAATCTGCAATATTTTTGGTGGCCCCTACATGGTATTCCTTCCGGGACACCATTAAAGAATAATACTACCATGTTGGAAGATACGAGGACCAGTACACCAGATGGACCACCCTGCGTCAAGAAAGGGACCAGACAGTAGCAGATTTCACCAATATTTTCCATACCCTGTGCACCAAATTGGGTATCAAAGACTTTGAGTGACATATGGTGCTCAAATACTGCGGTTGTTTGCATAGATACATTCAAACAAAAATGATGTTTTTGGACATCGCCTCATTGGACACGGCTTATAGATACGCTATCAAGATCGAGCAAAAATTTAAGAAGAAGAGGGGAGAGTTTGGACCTGCAAACTCCTCAAATATGAAGCAGGGAAAAGGCGGCCCCAACCCACACAGCAAGGGATCGAGATGAGATGGCCACTCTCAGGAAAACCAGTCCAAGATGCAACACAAGAAGGGCAATGAGAATATGAAGAAGGACACGAGAAAATGGTGTGAGTACCGTAAAAGCCCTTGGCACAACACTGAATAATGTCACTCCAAGAAGTCACTCGTGGCTGTGTTGAAGGCTTCTGAGTGAGAGGTCGATTCTGATTCCGAATCAAATCTTGAAGGAGAGAAGCGAATTATCGATGTTGAACCCAGTGCCACTGTCGCTACCACCAAAGTCCGGCCAAGCAAACCAGAAGAACCTGAGGAAGGGGAAGGCTTCTTTCACTCACAAATGTGGATAAAGGGGGCTCCACTTCATTTCATTGTCGATAGTGGCAGTCAGAAGAACCTGATTTCAGCAGAGGTCATCAAGCGGATGGACCTGTCAATGACACTACACCCACAACCCTACACTATTGACTGGCTTTGCCAAGGAAGAGATCTTCATTTCAGCCAACAGTGTCATCTGACCTACAACATCAAGCCTTTCAAAGATGAGTTATTGTGTGATATTTCTCCCCTTGAAGTTTGTGATGTTCTTTTAGGACAACCATATTTGTGGAAGCATCATGCTATGTATGAGTCTAGACCCTGTAGTGTTATTATTATTTTGGGTAGACAATTGTATAGGATACCATAGGTAGTGCCGCCTACCACTATTTCTTTAATCTATTCTAAGCAATGCAGTAAGTTCATTTCACAGAACGGGAAGTTCGTCTTCTTTGTGATCCGTGCTCACAGTAAGAAGAAGGTCGTTGCCACATATGTGGCCTCTACACAGAGCCTCTCTTTGCAGCAAAAACAAGTGGATGGGATCATGGAAGAATAAAGAGACATCTTCTCCTCACCCACCAGGGTACCGACGCACTGCCAACTCAAGCATCCAATTGATCTGACCCCTGGAGCATCTCTACCTAATGGACCAGTCTATTGTTGTTTGCTGATGAAAAATGATGAAATCAGGCGTCAGATCCAAGAGCTTCCTCAAAAGGGGCACATCAGAGCCAACTCCTCCCCTTGTGGAAGCCCAGTTGTACTGGTGCAGAAGAAGGACGAGACTTGGAGACTCTACATTGATTACAAAGCCTTAAACAAAATCACATGCAGGAACCGATACCGAATTCCTAGGATTGATGACCTTCTTGACCAACTCAAGGGGGAAAATTTCTTCAACAAGATTGACCTAAAATCCGGTTACCACCAAGTTCCCATCGAACCAACTGATGTATGTAAGACAACCTTCAAATCTAAAGAAGGTCTCTTTGAATGGTTGGTCATGCCCTTTGTCTTAACAAATGCACCAACCACTTTCATGAGGTTGATGGATGATATATTGAGACCCTTAACCAACTCTTTTGTGGTGGTATATTTAGATGACATCCTCATCTTCAACAAAACTTGGGAGGAGCACATGCAACATATTCAACAGGTTTTGAGAACTCTGCGACAACACAAGCTATATGCCAACTTGGAAAATTTATTTTTTGGAATGAATAGGGTCCAATACTTGGGCTACATTGTTGATGAGCATGGGGTACATGGTGATCCAACTAGGATCCAATTCATCTGTCACTGGCCAACCCCGATCACACTAACCGAGCTTCAGAGCTTCTTGAGACTGGTCAACTTCTATCAATGGTTTGTGTTGGGATTCTCCCATATTGCATGGGCCCTTAGCCAGGTGACCAAGGGAGGTGGTAGGGAAAAATTCGTGTGGGGGAAGGAACATCAACGAGCATTCTATGTTATGAAGCATCGCTTATTCTCAGCTCCAATACTCTCCTTGCCCGATTTGCAACAACCGTTCAATATTGATATTGATGCATCTGACTATGTTGTAGGCATAGTTCTCACTCAACACGGTCATCTGGTGGAATACCATAGTGAGACACTCTCAGATAGTGTCCAGAAATATCCCACCCATGACAAGGAAATGTATTCCATTGTACAATCCTTTCGTCAATGGAAACATTACATTCTGGGAAAGGAGACGATCATCCACACTAATCACAAGCCTCTGCAGTTCATACAAACATAGGGGAAATTGTAGAACGACTGCCATCAGAAGTGGTCCACTTATCTGCAGTAGTTCCATCTCAACATCAAGTATAAGACATGGATTTCAAATCCTGTCATGGACTACCTAAATCAACCTCCTGTGGTTGCACTCACCACTGTGCTCCATTCATGTGGATATGAGACATCTGAGTGGCCCCAACTTTATCAGCAAGATCCAGACTTCGCCACCACCTATCATCTCTTGGGTACAGGCGCGAATTTCATCGATTTTCACATTTAGGATGGAATATTATGCCATCTGGGCCATCTCTGTGTTCCTACAAGCGAGCGTGCAAAGTTGATTTGGGAAGCCCACTACAGTCGGATTGTAGGATATTTTGGCGTGATGAAAACTATGGTCGTTCTTCATAAACATTTGTATTGGCCAAAACTTCGATAGGACGTTAGCAAGTATATAAAATCTTTCATTGCATGTGCCATTGCCAAACCAACCATCAATAAGCAAGGCTTATACACCCCTCTTCCTACTCCCAAGAAGCCTTGGAAATCCATCTCAATGGATTACATGTTTGGCCTTCCGTCCACCAAGCAAGGAAATGAATGCGTATTTGTGGTCGTTGATTGGTTTTCGAAGATGGCCATCCTCATAGCCTGCAAGAATAATATCACAGCGACAGATACTGCCAAACTCTTCTTTGAACGAGTGTGGGTCCATTTTGGGATACCACAGACCATCATCTCCGACTGGGAAAGCAGGTTCCTCTGCATATTTTGGTCGAGTCTCTAGTCACCGTTGGACACTAAGCTCACTAAATCCAATACTTTCCATCTCCAAATAGAAGGCGAATCATAGATAGTCAATTGGATGATTGTGCAGATCCTGTGCATGTACAACTCTAAGCATCCACGTACATATGATGAGAGTCTCCCCTATGTTCAACACAGTTACAACATGGCTCTCCATAGCTCCACCGACCATAGCCCATTTCAGGTGGGGCTAGGATTCCAACCCTTGGGTGCCATTGATGTTGCACTACGTCTTGCCACCACATAGACATACTCTTCCTATGTTCAATTTGAGAGCGAAAAAGCCACCAGATTCATTGAGCAAATTCAACACATCCGCCAACAAGTCTAGGATATTTTGCAAAAATCCAATGCTAAGTACAAGTAGCGCCATGATCAACACAGAGTACCGTACCAGTTTCAGGTTGGCGACAAAGTATGGTTACATTTGCAGAAGGAGCGTCTCACAGGGCCCCATCAGAAGCTTCACCCACTTCGCTATGGACCTTACACTATCACCAAGGTTGTGGGTAACAATACTTTTGAGTTCAAGACTCCACCCTTCCTTGGCCTGCACCCAGTGTTCAATGTGGACCTCCTTCAGCCATATTTTTCACCATTATTGGACAACTCAGAGATCACAAAACAACTGACACCAACAAAGCTCAACCTTGACTGCATGGAACACACAGACACTAATTAGATAATGGACACACAGGTCAAGGGAAATCGCCAAGAAATTATCCAGCTTTATTGGGTTGTCAAGGAAAGACAACTCCTATACCAAGGAATGTGGCTCACCTGGGGCCAACTCGAACAAAAGTTTCCTCACTTGATGGGGGAACTCAACGCAATGGAGACCATTGCTTCCTAAGGGGGGAGGATTGATCCAGGTGGATATTGGTGGCCACCCACCTACTCCAACTGGATCCTCTTGTCTGTTTTTAGTTCAACACATTTTTCTGTACTTCTTTGTAATTGTGGGTTCTACACTTCTAGGGTTGTCTGAATCCCTACACATCTTTTAGGTGGATACTGGTGGCCTCTCACCTAAAACATAGTTACCAACTTAACGAGAACTCTATAGAGTTCTCGTTTTTGGGGGGTCAAGTTTTTTACCTCGTTTTTAAAAATGGTACTACCGGTAGCACCCTCCTCCATTTTTAGGTGGTTTTTTGATATTTTAAATTTTCTGATATATAAGGTTTCCACTTTGTTTTTTTAAATGCTCGTTTTTTCATTTATTTTCAAAATTTTCATTTTTTTTCTCAACGATGTTTTTCATCTATTTTCAAACTTTTCTATTTTATTTTTATTTTTATTTTTATTCAATCATGTTTTTAATCATATTTCCATGCTTCATCCAATGTTAAAAATGTTGTACACCATTTATTTTTTTGAAATTAAGATTTTTCATATAATTATCCCTCCTTAATTAAGTTATGGTTCCATACATTTTAAATATAGTGGAAAATATCATTTTTAACACACTTAGAAAAAAAATATAATTCATTTTTTTTTGGATCAATTAGAAACTAAAATAAATAAGAAAACAAACAAAATTGAAATTTAAAAAACAAAAACATTTTAAAAACAAATTTATATGAGAAAAAACAATTGAAGAAAAACCTAAAAAGCTAGAGTAAAAGAAAACCATAAAATTATATACATATATAGTAAGAAAAATGAGAACAAATTAAGAAAAAGGTAAAAAAAATTTATAGCCCAAAAAAACTTTAAAAAGATGAAAAAACCCCAAAAATTTAAAAACATATAAAAAAACTCAAATTAAGAAACTTAAAATAAAAATTTTAATACAAAATTTAAATAAAAATTTAAATATAAAATTTAAATAAAAATTAACAAAAATAAATTGAGAAACCTTAAAATTACAAAAACAAAAAAATAAAATTATATTAAAAAAATAAAATTTACACAAAAAAATTCAAAAATTAAAAAAAAACATAAACCAATGTTATCCCACAAACAAGGGGTCTCATACACCAATTTGATGTGACTTGGTTGTGATCTTAAAAATAGATTATTATTATTATTATTATAACAATGTTATAATATAACTATGTTATAATAGAAATGTTCTATTATAACATAATTATAATATTATAATATAAATGTTATAATATAACATAGTTATATTATAAATATGTTATAATATAACAAAGTTATATTATAACATAGTTATAATATAACAAAGTTATATTATAACATAGTTATATTATAACTGTTATAATATTAATGGGACTTGGGCCACGTCTAGGGGGGCATGGGACTTATTTTTGTTTTTTAAATTATTGTTTTTCGGGGAAATTTTATTTTGTTTTCATTTCTTTATAGTTTTTCTTAGTTTTTCACAATTTTGTTAGCTCATAATTTTTTTTAGCTCATATGTTTTGAATATGGTTAATATAACAATACTTTGAATATGGTTAATATGGTTGTGATAATAACATTTAAAAAATAAACATTTAAAAAATAAACATTTAAGAGTTTCTTTTATGCTTTTGTTTATAGTAATGATGAGTTATTTTACCACATTATAAAAATGTGTCATTTTCATACCTCAATTTTAAAATGGGTGCTACCGGTAGCAATACTTTTCAATTTGATGGTTGATTTTGAGGTTTTGGTTTTAATGGTACCAAGTGATAAAAATACGATTTCAAATGATCTCAAAATTTAACGTTTTGAAAAAAAAAAAATCAAAAACATCTTTTTTGTTTTTAGGTGTTGATTTTAAGGTTTTTCTGAAGTACTGTCTAAGTTTTGAAGGCCATGTTTTAAAAATGTAGTAATTTTGACCCCGTTTTAAAAAATGGTGCTACCAGTAGCACCACCTTTTGATTTGAGGGGTTGATTTTGATGTTTTTTTATGCAAAATATGGGTTTTTTGGGCCAGAGTTCTCGTTTTGAGGTCACAATTCTCATTAAATTGGTAACTATGTTCTAATCCAACTGGCTTATTTTGTATGTTTTCATGTCATCACATCTTCTTGTACTTCTAGGGCCAAAGGACGTTTGACGGTGTAATGTGTATTTCTCTGAAAGATCTTTCCAACAGGATATCACGCGCCTAATACGAAGGTCGTATGCAAAATTTATGACCCTGAGAAGTTGAGGTACCAACTTACCTATAGGGGCCCACATGAGTTTTGGCGTTTCACCTCCTAGGGTAAGGTTTTTGGATGTCTATGGTTTGGGCCTCTAGAGCCTCACTGGAATAATTCTGCTTAGACGGATGGACGTAGCAGCCACATCTCTTCTTAGAGATAACTACCACCATTCGAGCAAGTGTTTCATTTCTGCAATTTTACAGTTTCAACCTATTTCATTTATTCAATAGATGATATTGTTCACTGGATATCTGTGGTATTCTTCATATCTCTATGTTTATTGTCTTTAGTCTGTTAATCAACTTGTTCCACTCCTAAATCCGGATCAATTCCATAACACGATAAGGCCACCAATTCACTCTGTTTGTGCCATCTCAATGTCGGTCAGTCCCCAGGCACCCAATCCTATGTCATTCTTGCGTGATATGTACAACACCAAAATGTCAACCTAGCCCATTCATGCCTCATAGATATTTCTCTTTTCACCTTTGCACATCTTCCATTCCAATGCAAACATTTTAGAGGCAATGATGTGATCCAGGTGGATATCAGTGGCCACCCATCTATTCCAACTGGCTTAAAACAATTTTTTGACAATTTACTATTTTTAACAGTTTTTCAAGTCCTAAACTTCTGGGGCAATTTTGAGGGCCTAAACGATACAATTTTTTCGTGATTGGGCATCTCAATGATCACCGAAGGCATGATTGAGCCTGTGAAATGAATCTCATCATCGATACCTTTCTGAAGAGTTATTGTGTGCCCCAAACGTTGATCGTATGCCAAAGTTACGCCCTCGGGAAGTTGATACACCAAACTACCCAAAACGAAGTCCACAAACCTGTTGGTTTTTCATTTTCCAAGGTTAGGGTTTTTTACTTTCTTTATGTTAAAAATGTCTTTGGAGTCTCATTGCAACAATCATCTTCTTTCTAATGAGCGTAGCCGTCACATCTCTTCTTAGTACCTCATAAGGATTTCTGAGTCATGACTCATTTCAAAGGATCGGTCTCTTTGCTTGAGAATTTTCAAACTTGGAGTTCTTACATGGATTTTTGATGGCGTTGACATCGTGGGGTTAACTGGCCCAGTTTAGAGTTTTGGCCATAATTCCTGTTAGGAGTTTTCAACATCCACATGCCTCTTTTCTCTTTTGATGGTTGATGGTTGATGGTGTTTGCTTCTGTTTGAAGCCTTTTTTCTGGTTCTTCACCAACACCTATTTTCTGAAGCACTTATGTGGTGGTTGTCGGTGTTTTCCATTCTTGTGCCTCTCCAGCCAAATCTCTTCTGCATCAAAATCCAACCATATTCTTTGAGGTTACTTGGCCCTCTTCTTTAGAGTTTGGGCATACTTCCCGTGGAGCTTTCAACCTCCAAAGGCCTCATGCTCTTTCTTTTCAATGCATCTTTGTGAGATCTTCTTTAGTTTCAGCTCCAATGCCATTTTCAACATCAACATTTTTCTCTCTTTTGGAGATGAGTTTTTTCCTATGGATTTTTCTCCTTTTCTCTAGTTATATGAGTTTGTACATAAGTACCTTATCAAGTCTTGTTGTTGGAACCCATCTTTGTTCTTATTTGTTCCTCCCTAACTTTTGCTTATGGAAGGGTGTTAGTGTGTTTGTTTAGATTGTATCTATTTCCAAACACATGAAAGATAGTGGAATTAAGCTCACCTAAATTCTTTCAACTACCCAGATAATGTTTGGAGCTTGTAGCTTGTTAGACCATTTCTATCCTATAAATTGAAAAGCTCTCATTGTATTTAATCATCATGTATAAAACATATTGTTTTTCCTATCTAGCTTAACCTAGTGTATGATCCTGCTTAGTCTTGATTTACAATATAGATATTGTTTACAACTGCAAGCCAAATATATACTTTTTAAGTTTGTTATAGCCCTTAGGTTAAAGTAAGAAGGAATCCTTCTATTTTGAAAATCTGGGAGGGCTATCTTTACGGAAGATTCGGGTACTCTGTTGCAAGAGTCATCATCTGTTGACGAAAAACCTGTAAAACTTCGTCCACAGGTTAAAGTAAGAATGAATCCTTGTGTCTTGAAAATCCAGGATGGCTATCGCTACAGAAGATACGGAAATGTGCCAGAGCTTCATCCAAAAACTTCTAGTCGTCATATGAAAGATCTCCACATTTTGAGTTTCACCTTTCTCACGTTTTTCTGTATCTTTCTTGCTTATACTTCCACTCGGAACTTGGAAAGCTCGTTAAATTCTGTGAGTTTTTCTGTTTCATTTTGTTGAAATTTAACAGGTCTTTATTTTCCTTACAAAAAGGTCGGCTTTAGAGGATTTCTTTCTCTAGGAAGAAAGTGTTTAAAATCTATTATAGTGTAATCATTTCTAAGTCAAAATATCTTGACTTTTTATTAATTTGGTTTCAAATTGAATTGAATGGTAAAATGTATATTAAAATTCCACTATTTTTTTTCTTTAATTCTTTTTCAATATTCACATTCATTTACTTTATAACTTTAATTTTTTTATTTTTATAAATAAAATTTAAATTTTCAAAAATGATTAAAATATATATTTTTATCTTTTTCTTAAAATTGTTTACAACTTTGAAAAATATATATATATATATATATATTAAATTCATCTTTATCCATGTATTAAAAATGTTATTAACTCATTTTATAAAGATGTTTATATTACAAGAATAACATTGAATTTAATTTTTTTTACAAAAAATCAATTTCCAAAATTCCATATATATATATATATATATATATTTCACTTTTACAATTAAAAACTTTAATTTTTAAATATAATTTTATAATTTTATTAATGAAAATATTATTAACTCATCTTATAATCATGTTTACATTACAAGAATCACATTGCATTTAAAATTTCTCACAAAAATCAACTTCCAAATTTATATATATATATATTTCACTTTTACAATTAAAAACTTTAATTTTTAAATATAATTTTATTTTTTTATTAAAAATATTTACATATCTAAAACACAAAAATAATATATATTAAAAGTTAAAATTGTCTTTAATCAATATATTAAAAATATTATTACTATCAAAGATCATGAAAATAGAGAAAATGACTTATCCATATAATACTATTTTTTTTTATCTAAATTTAACAACCAAATTCTAATAATATATATCTATACAACCATAAAGCTAAACATAAATACTAAATTTATAAATTTTTATTGTGAAAATTTATTAATATTATTAGGATTATAGATTTTTTTTTAGATAATCAAATATTTTTAATTGAATTAACAAACCATAAATTATAAATATTAGTATTAATAATAATAATAATAATCTATTTTTAATGTATAATTAATATTATTATAAATTTTAAGTGTTTTATAATTATTTTAAAATTTTCTTTAAATTACATACAACTATTATTAACTATTATTACAGTAAGACATTTCTCAAAAACTGATATAACCATCTTTACTATTAATTTCATTTGTTTTATCTTATAATTTATTTCCACAATTATTTTTTTAAACAACTTTACTCTCATTCCACATTTTGCATATAAAATCTAATTAATAAATACTAAGATATTTATATAAAATGAGAGAATTCAATTAATATAAATATTTTTATACAAAGTGTAAAGTATTTTACAAATATAAATTAATTTTATATTTGGAATCACAATTAATGGTCTGATAAAGAATATGTTAGGAGTCTTGAGTAAGCCTATCTATTCCTTCTAAGAAGCTAGAATTGTATACCAATTTGGTAGTGTATTGTTTTTGTTTTTTAAAGAAGATTAACTAATTTGGTAGTGTCTTTGTTTTTCAAAAGGCTTTGCTATACAATTTGATGAAAGATTCAAAACGAGAACTAAACTTGTGTGTGGTTCCGATTTGTTGAGCTTCTAAGCCTGCATCACATTGGTAGCGGCATTGAACTTCAGCTCAGTTTGAGAGCGATCCTCCCTCGCTCATCTCCCTTACAAACCACACGAAGCGATGCCAATTATTGCTCTGAAACATTTGCTTGTTCATCGTCAGATACGTGAAAACACACATGTGGGACTTGTTATCATTAGTACTATGCGGCTCGAGGTTTGAATTGTGTATGATTTGGGCGTATGCGCTCCCATCGAATCTCTGCAACGCATTCTCCCCAGCAAGAGCCACGCCTGTTTTCCTCGTAGCCAATGCGACCTGCCCTAGAAGCCCCTCCGGACTGCATCGTGCATGCTGTGGCTACTCCTCATCTTTTATCTCAAAGCAAGTGAAGTTGAGAACAACTCCGTGTTTCTTAAACAGACGAGCTATTGGAAAATACCCATTGCTTTGTCTCGTGTTATAGTACCCTGCAGTCAGCTCTGCAGCATGGGATTTTGAGCCGCAGTGCCAGTGGATCCCTGCAACTTTCCCAGATAATTTGGCACCGCTGCCCCTGAAAAACCCCTCTGCAGCATTTAGAATTCTGTTACCATGAGCAAGTAGCATCTCCGAATACCAATTGAGGAAGGATTTGCCATTATCGGTGTCCCATGCTCCTTCCCTTCGAAAGACTCTAGAGTCTTCCGGAAACTGGTTATAATTCCCTGAATCGCGAGGGCAGTCTTCGCACCAGTCGTCATTCCGAACGGCCTCTGAACAGGCTCTTAAGGACGATTTCATGTACTGTACAAAAATTGAATTTCAAACATTTAGATAGTTACAGTTTTAACGAGGTCAAAAATAAAAGTATTGGATCCTATTATTTCTATCACAGATTTGAAATTCCCGTTGTTCAGGAAATCTAAAGCTGAGTTACCTTGTCATAGCACTGAAACTCGCCAATCCCAGGGAAGCACCAGGCACCGTTGCTTTCAGGATATGAGGGATACCTCAGCTCCCCACAAGGCCCCATTCCAACTTGAATTTCCTGCATGTATGTCAAACATGCATTCTCAGGAAGGGAACATGCAGGACCTCTTCAAATCAATCCAAGACTTTAAATCGAAATCTATTTTTCAATTAATTGGAGAGAGAATTAGATGGGCATACCACTATGACTTTTCCGAGCATATCTCTGAATGTATCTCTAAAACTTCTCATATAATCCGCGTACACCTGAATCGGTGTTCTTCCCTTGAGCAGAGGTAGGTTATCGCACCCTAACGAGATATATTCTTTGTTTCTCCTTCTAGCCTTATCGGTATATACCAAATTTGGATGTCTCTCGACTTCTTCCAGAGCCCAGCGAGGTAACGCTGATACAAATTAGGGGGTGAAATTGACGCCAAAACCGCAGACAAAAGCGATGTCAAAGGCATAACGCGTTGGATAACACTCAAAATTCTATCGACCCAAACTGGAAAAGAGATGGAAAGACGTCAAAAACGAGATGCAAGTGCCACGTTGATATGACTATCAATGATAAGAAGATATTTTTCAGAATCTTAATTTCCAGCGGGTGGATATCAATCTGATTTCATCCACGTAATCGCTCAATCCTGATTTGATTTCTTGGGTTAAGTGCAAGATTTATAAGATCAATTATAGATATAAAGTGTACGAATTTGAAGATAGAACCATAGAGCCGTTGAAAATGTTATATTTTTACCATGTGAGAAGAAACTTCAGGTTGGAGTCATCGTGACGACATGACAGAGAAAGGGAAAGGTCGTTGTGGTGGGATTGATTGGCTGTTAAATGGATGACCATTGTTGTTCCTCAATGCCAATGAACGACTTATCATTTGCCGACTCTGCTAGTTATCAAAGTCGAATGGATGACTTGTCGTTTGCGGACTCTGTTAGTTCAGCACTACTTTATTTAGAAAGTACAGATTCTAAAGGTGAACTTTTGGATTATACTCCTTTGTCAAAGCATTTTCATCTGATGCTATTTAAACTTTGAAGCTATGAAATTAGTTCTAAAAAAGGAATTCACTTTGAATATATCTATTTATTAATTTATTTTGTTAAGATTTTTATATATCACAATACTATATATATATATCATAGTTGCACAGAACCATTCCTGTTATTTACAACATCTTTGAAACTGGTTTTCTAAGTTTTGGGAGTTTGAGAAGTGGTAGGGAACATCCCCAATTAGTTGGGAACTCTTTTGGGAACTTGGGAACTTCAACATCAAGGAAGAACTAGTAGGGAAAGTCCCCAATTGGTTGGGAACTCTTGGGAACTTGGGAGCTTCAACATCAAGGAAGAACTGGTAGGGAACTTCCCCAATTGGTTGGGAACTCTTTTGGGAACTTGGGAGCTTCAACATCAAGGAAATGGGAGTTCCTAAATGCAGAGCTTTAAATTAGAATTATATTAAATTAAAATGTAAATATTTTTATTCCATTATTACAAATACATAACTTATTACAAAGATTTTCATTATATTTATTCAAAATATCACTATAAAACTAAGACTAAACTACACCTATCCACTTATCCGCACACTCTTATCCACCTTTGCTAAAAAGAGAGATATCTCTATTATATCACACTATAGTACAAAAAAACTCTTATCCATGTTTGCTAAAAAGAGAGATATCTCTATTATATCACAATATAGTACAAAAAAACTTAACAGGGCGGTCTCCCATAAGGAGGAAACCAGACCCCTAAACCTTGTTCAGGCTAGACATAACCATCACAAAAACAAAGTTTTATCTAATGTTCCACATACAAGCCCGTAACTACTAGAGCCGAAGCCTAATTGGCTAAGAGTTGATATGAAACTTAAACAAGAGACAAAAGTTGACTAGAAACAAAACAAGCCTTCACAACCTACTAGAGATTTTGAACATGACTAGTCCACTGGGAAGAATGATGTTTGGGCCTAGCTGCGAGCCTCCTCCTTTACGTGATGTCTACACTAGGGCCTTGG